>JAHBCN010000992.1:0-2500 GCA_019359885.1 Listronotus oregonensis
TTTTCAATTTAAAAATCGTTTGCCCTAACAAAGGTTTTTTAAACACACTTTCGTATTTTCAACAAGTTATTGCAACCCATATAATTTCTCGCTATAATGAAAACGCTGTTACCATAAATCGGTGCACGCGCACTTTATTGCCAATAATCCTTATTGTTCTCCACATCAAATAGGGTAATAAATTTCTAAATTGCCCTCGGGGGAAACTCTCGAGAATTAGACAGTTCGTGTCGCTAGTTTTCCTGTTATTTTTCTAATGGGAAAAAAGAAATTGGAAAAACTTAAGTATTTTCAAATGTTGCCATCCCGGTGAAAAATGGCAGAGAAAAACGTTTACGGACCCATTCTCTTTAAAGTCCTTTTGAATTAGGACTATCTATAGTATCCCTAACAATCTTTTAATATTTCAATAAAAATTAATAAAGCTATTTATTGGGTTTTGTGGCTATTTATAAAATAGATTCATCCTGTTAAATTTTTTATGAAAATTTTACCACGGGTTTAATGATTTAGAGATTTGAAGGGCAAAGAAAAACATCTATAGACGGCTGGATCTACAGTGGAAATAAATAAACGAACAAAGTGGCAAGTTTCGGGCTTCTCTAGATGGCTTAATGGATGCATAAAAGGTGGCTCAGTTTGCTCTGTTGGAGCCAATGGAATGAATTATATTGGCTAATTTGCGGGGTCGAATCATTAATGTCAAACGCTCTTTTTGAATGCAATCAAGAATCCAAGAGTGGTGGGAGACGTTTTTCTGCAGACATGGGAACAATAATCCAAAGGGTCTAATTTAGAATATATAAACGTATACAGATTAAAAGGAAGGAAATACTTTCTGGTTCAAAAGAATTCGACTTTTTACTTTTAATGAATAAATGTTCCCAATTAAGGTATTCAAAAGTTTGCAAAGCCAAACGACATTTATTGTGAAAGGGGAATGATCCTGATAAAAGGATGTAAAAGAAAATATTGAGAAGGTGCCAGTACTGAGCCCTGGGCAAGCATTAACTTTTGATAGCTGGAAAGTGACCATCTACAATAACTAATATACATCGATTAGAAGAAAACTTCAAAACCGTAAAAAGAAGTTTGTTAAGGGGGATCATGCCAAAACCTGGTCAAAAGCTTTGGGTATTCAACGTAACCCTCTGGAATTTACGAAGAAACTTAATGGACTTATTTCAGTTGTGTGAGAAAAGATAGGGCGTGCTGTGGAACTTTTGTGTAAATCCATACTGTCTGTCATTTAAAATTTTAGTTCTTTTTATTTTAAACAGATAAAATACTTATAAAAATTTATTTTTAAGATGATATTTTTTGAGAAAAAAGTGCTGTCGGGCTATATTTGTACGAGAAAACATAATTATAATCATATTAAATTTATTTATCTTAAAAACGGCGCTAGACTTGCCACCAAAACGTAGATGAGTTTGATTTTTAAAATGTTTTCTTTTTTTTTTTGTTTCGGCGATACGCAGGTTCGAAGGATTGTGCTTGTGCGGGCCATAGTTCTATCCCCGGATCAGGATCGAACCGTCCTATTGTTAAAGATTCCTTTGGGTGACCCAACAAGGACTTTTTAATAAATGCCATCACAATATAGAACGTTTCAATAATCATATTATTACACAAATATAAAACAAATAAAACTAATAACGAAAAACCCATTCCATGTTAAAACAATTTATTTAAAAAGAATAATTTTCAGCTCATTCCCTATGAACTATGCATAAATTTTAGTAAATTTTATTTTAAATAAATGTTTTACGGAAAGTTTAATAAATGTATAACAAAAAGATTTTAATATTTAAAATGCATGGTCGGATTTTTGTTCAAAATGGATTAACCGAAAATCAATTTGGAATAAAATGAAACGATTTTTCCGGGTGCGAGCGTAAATAAATGATTTAAGAAATTTTTAATGATGAAAATCGGTTTAATCAGATAAGAATAAACACAGCACCTGTACTAAAATTACCGAGGACATTCACAAATATCCTCCCGTATTAGTGAAAAGATAAATTGTTCGGCAACCGTGCGTATATCGATTTGGTTTGATAAATTCATTCTGCATCAAAATGGAATGCAATTCCATCGGGAAATCTCCCGAAGTTACAGTGTAACTAATCCGTCACATTGGAAATTGTTTGATATCAGTAAATCGGTGGTCACCAAATTTATGGTGTGCTTATTATATTAAGCACACTTTATTGTGTATACAATCGCACCACAATAGGCTCTGTTTATCCACTTGTACGTTCTCACAACAAAATATAGATATATTACCAGTTTTCGTATTAATTTTATAAAATTTTATTATTTAATATATGATAACTTTGAACATTGCTTTCAGTATAAAAAAGGAAGGAGGTGGGTAAAGTCCCTTTTTCCTCATCTTTCTTTATCCACCTTTTTTATTTTTTTCATCTACACGAACTGTAATGTCTACACCCAAATATGTACCATAATTGTTTAGTTTGATTTGCTTTTATCAATT
>JAHBCN010000992.1:5000-137318 GCA_019359885.1 Listronotus oregonensis
ATATATATATATATATATATATATATATATATATATATATATATATATATATATATAAATATATATATATATATATATATATATATATATATATATATATATATATATATATAACAGTGTTCCAAATTGGTGGGGAATGTTGGGGATCTTGGAAACCACGATAGATAGAAAATCGGTTAAAATGAGGAAAGTTTTGGAAAATTATGTTAGTAAGCTAGTCCCGTTTACTACATGGTTTATCTATTTGGTTTTTAAGAAATTTTGAAAAAACCTAAAACATGCATTTTCGAAAATCGGCCTATTTTTTTATAAGTGAAAATTTTTCAAATCTTCAAAACTTCTTCAAAGCAACTTTTTGTAAATATGACCGAGTAGTCAATTTTATTCTCTACGTTTCGGGTTTTTAGAATCATCATCAACTTTATTTTTTCATATAAACGCCATATTGCATTTTTACGCAGCCAAATAGTGCTTTTATTCATTTCAACAATGTATATCATTTATAATTTAAATTATAACCTCATTTTTTAAAAAAACAAATATTTTCTCAGTTGGCCTTATTCCGGCGAACGTCTTTTTTTTTAAACAATAAAATATTAGTAATTGGCAAAATAGATAAGCTGAACAGATATTTTACAGAAATGGGTTTCGCGAACATAGCTATAACGTTAAACGTGTTACAAGAAAATGTAATGGCGCCCGTATGAAAAAGTAAAGTTGATGAATCTATCAACTTTACTTTTATAGGGCCCATAATTTTTTTTGCACCAAATAGTGCTTTTTATTCCTATTTCAACAATGTATAACATGTTATAGTTTGGAGTTTATAACCTCACCCATTTCAAAAAACAAATATTTCCTCAGTTGGCCTTGATTCCGGCGTTCATCTGGCGTCATTATCAATTGCTCGGTGGTTTTCAATTTTCAACTTTGTGAAATGATTAATTATTTAAAGAAGAACTTGATATTTTGCCGTTATTTCAAAGAATGAAATGTTAATTAGCTGCGCAAACGTATTGACAATTTTCCTGCAAGGCAGCATCCTAAACTAACATACTTTGAAAACTGGTTACAAATTTGCTTAAATCCGGAAGTTTTAAAAAACCACGACCTAAGAAGTTAATCAACATTTTAAAGAAAATCCAACATCTTCAGCCAGGGATGTTGATAGAGAATTCCACATCCTAAGTCAACCATTTATAGGGTAGTTAGGACTATTTAAAAAAATATCGTTAATATGTTGAAAATTTGGACAATATTTTGAATTTTAGGTCGTTATTTTACATCTTCATTTTAGTAAATATTAGTTTAGCCACTTTTCATTGTTTTGTTTTCACTTGTTTCAATTAACTTGTTACTGTAGTTTTGTTGTAACACGGTATTAACGTTATAGCTATGTTCATGAAACCCATTTCTGAAAATATCTGTTCAACTTATCTATTCTCCAATTACTAATATTTTATTGTTTAAAAAAAAAATGACGTTCGCCGGAATCAAGGCCAACTGAGAAAATATTTGTTTTTTGAAATAAATGAGGTTATAAACTCTTAAATTATAACATTTCATTTTAAATCAGAATAAAGCACTATTTGATTAAAAATAATTGCTATATGAAAAAATAAAGTTAATGATGATTCTAAAAACCGAAAAGAAAAATAAAAATTGACTACCCGGTTATACCGAAAAAATTGCTTTGAAGGTTTTTAAGGAAAATTTTCACTCATAAAAAAATATGGCCGATTTTCGAAAATGCATGTTTCAGGTTTTTCAAAATTTATCAAAAACCTTAGATAAAACCATGTAGTAAACAATTACACTAAATAATTGTCCAAAACTTTCCCCATTTTGGTTTCCAAGTTCCCCATCTTTTCCCCCCTTTTGGACACACAATAAATATATAAAAATATAAAATATATAATATATTATATTATATATATATATATATATATATATATATATATATATATGTATATATATATATATATATATATATATATATATATATATATATATATATATATATATATATATATATATATATATATTAAAATAATAAGGGCAAGTCCTCCCCCTTTTATTTTGTAATAAAACATTCTGAAATTTAAGGTCTATAATATATTGATTTGATTTTGGATATTATAACATGTCTCTATCACTTCCGGTTTAACCGGAAACGACATCAACTTTGATTTTTCAATGGAATACCCGATATTTTTTAAATTTGGATTTTACGATAATTTTTGATATAAAATGTATTTTATATCCTATACCTATCTCTGCTAGTTTTTGAGAAAATGGCGATTAAAGATGTCAAACTGTAATATTATGCAGTTTTATGGAAAACAAATAAATGATATAAAAAATTATTATGTTTAATTTAATTTTTTTGAAGACTCTATCTGTGGAGGTCATAATAAAACTTCTTCCGGCTTTACCGGAAGTGCTGCAAAAATTGACTTTTCCAATAATGTTACTTAAAAATTTAAATAGAACACCCTTATATTTTTAAATTTGGTTCTCTTCATTTCTAATATAAAATCTATATTATATCCTATACCTATCTTTGTTAGTTTTGAGAAAATGGCGATTGAAGATGTCAAACGACCGCAATTATGCAGTTATAGGGAAAAAATAAACTTTAGAAAATTAATAAGCCTAAAATAATTCAGGCCTCTCTTTGGACCAATTTTGTTATTTTAATAGTAGTTTTTATTTAAGTAGTTAATTAAAAAATAATTTAATATTAAATTAAAAAAACTAAATGTTTCTAACGTTTATTTTTTCCCCTATAACTGCATAATATGGTCGTTTGACATCTTCAATCGCCATTTTCTCCTCAAAAGGTATAGGAATAAGGGTTTTATATTAAGGAATAAGCCGTAAATCAAATTTAAAAAAATATACGGGTTTCATTTAAATTTTGAGTAACTTTTGGAAAATCAATTTTGCAGCACTTGGAAAAAAGGTTTTTTTGACCTCCCAATAGAGTCTTCAGAAAAAATAATTAAACATTAATTTTATATCATTTATTTTTTTAAAAACTCATAATATGCGGATTTGGACATCTTTTATCTTTTCAAAAACTACGAAGATGGTATAGGGTTTTCATTTTATATCAGAAAATTCGTAGAATCCCAAATTTAAAAAAAACAGTTTATTGAAAAATCAAAGTTGATTGCCGGGAAACCGGAAGTGAAGAGAATTTATTACAAAAATCGCATCTTATAATATATTATAGCATCCTAAAAGAAGCTATATTTTTATTCAAGAAAAATAAAGGCTGGGCCCAACTATATATATAAATAATATATATATATATATATATATATATATATATATATATATATATATATATATATATATATATATATATATATATATATATATATATATATATATATATATATATATATATATATATATATATATATATATATATATATATATATATATATATATATATATATATATATATATATATATATATATATATATATATATATATATATATATATATATATATATATATATATATATATATATATATATATATATATATATATATATATATATATATATATATATATGTATATATAATTTTCGGTTTTTTCATCGCCAACTCCAGTTGGTATTTTCAATTGTAATTCTTTTTTTTGGACATATCAAACGCAATTTTCGAAATAAAAAAAAACAGTAACAGTAACTGCAAAAATGCCATTTGATTTGCACAAAATCCTAAATATGACTGGTCTTTTATCATTTATATCAAGTAGTAAAATAAAGTTATAATTTACGTTTAGATGTGCATTAAAATTTTAAACCTGCAATTTTCCTCAAACGGTGTATCGTTTTAAATTGAGAGTACCTTTTCTTAGAATTGTGTATGTGTGTGAACAATGATTTTTGACATAATTTTAAAAAAGCCTATAGCCTAGGTACCAATATACCAAAGTGTAAGAGGTAGTTTATAAATACACTTGAATTAGAAAGTTTGAAGTGTAGCAAAAGACTTGTGTATTTTACAGACAATACTGTAACATACAAAGGTCTTTTGCTGCTACTTCAAGTGTATATTTTCTAAAATAAAATTTCTTTAAATCATGTAAAAAATCATTCATGTTGTATCTATCCTACGCGAGGCTCAAAAGACGCCTTTGTCTCTTTGACGAGAATACCATCTGTTATCGTACGCTGCTAGAGTTTCTGCTAACTCTAACAATTCCATTTTTAATATTTTCAATGCAACCCATCAACAAGCAAACCGTATGCCAAGAAATTCATACTCTGTTCCCAAAATGCTACACAGCCTAATAGGCGGCATTAACCTTAGCCTTACATTTTCCAATCCCATTTCAACCAGACATCCATGCACCAAACCTTTGCTATTTAATAACAAATCTTTAAGTAAATACAATAAACAAAAAATCCCAAACTCCATCTTCAGACAATTATTTTTGGAACTAACCAATTTAGATTAAAGGGAACATATTTTTTATACAGACGCTTCAAAGGATGATAATGGCGTAAACTGCTCAGTTACTACAATAAACATAGCTGTTTCCAGCCATCTACTTCCAAATTACTGCAGTACTCATATTGAAGAATTATTCGGAATACTTTCAGCACTTAAATCAATTACCGGCTCAAGCAAGAAAATCACAGTATACACTGACTCACTTTCATCTATACACTCTATTAGTAACATACACACCAAACATCCGCTGGCCCAAAACATACATGATACTTGGCAAAATCTTGCTAATCGAGGAATTTCAATAACCATAGTCTGAATTTCATCACATGTAGGTATTCTGGGTAACGAAATGGCTGACCAAGCTGCCAAAGATGCCTTGGCACAGAACTTAGCAATTGAAGAAATTCAGCTTAAAAACGATCTTAAAAACCAAATAAGACAATCGGTTAGAAGCAAATGGCAAAACCTTTTGAACCAGTCAAATACTTAACTTTAGACTACAATCACCCCGTTTGATATGCCATTTATGAAGAGAAAAGACAAATTAATACTGCAAGAATTAAGAGTTGGACATACCCGCACAACATATAGTTATTTGATGAAATCAGGTAACCCCCAATTTATGACTCCTGCAACAGAACACTCACAGTACAGCACATCTTCTCAGAATGCCAACAACATGATAAGTTTCGCCGCAAACACGAGCTTAGTAAAGACCTCAAAGAAAAACCTATGCGCTTTTGTAAAGTGTAAAGAAGTTATAGCTTTTATAAAGGACATTAATATGTATTGTCATACATATTTAGTTTAGTTAAACTAACATAGAATATTCTCTCTCATAAAAGTGAACTATATCCAATTGTTTACTATTTCATATGTACTGAAATCTTGAAATTAATATTGTTATTGTGCCAATGACCATAGCAGTCGAGGCACGTTAAGTCTAAATTTAAAAAAAATGCTTCCATTACTTGTTTAAGACCCCACTTATATAAAATGCTTTTTGCGTCTTGCATCAACACAAATAATAAAGTATTTACTAAATAAAATTTACAAACATTAGAAAACAGTACAGATTCGGCAAACAGAATAGCCACAAGTCGTTGCGCAGTAAAGAAATTTGTTAACTCTAGACAGTATTGTCTCAAACAGATAATGTTTTTCTTGCCAGTTTAGTTAAATTGTATGCAACCTCAATAATTTTATCTATGATCATCTACATTAGACACTGATCTATTTAAAAAAAAAACTCTTGTCGTAAACAACGGCTACGTCAAGTTTTTTTTTAATGGGATCTTTAAATCTAACGTCGGACCATAACCACTTGTGACCACACGATGCAGACGCGTGTGTCCAGCGTTGCCACATTTATAAGAGTTCTAATTTTTTGGTAGACTTACCTGGTTTTTTGTAAATAATGGTAGAGAACTTTTTCTGATAATTTATTAGATTTTAGGATTTTTGTTATGATTCGATGATAAGTACAAGGGTATGAAACTAGAACCTAGTATAGTAAACTTGCATGCTTTATGCAGCAATGTAAATAAGAGTTCTGAAATACGTTTTTACAAGTTTATTAAGGGATAACGATGGAAAATTAAAGTATTAAAACATCTCACTAACTTGGAAAAAGAAATGCTGTGTTTGCCCGTTTCGAACGTAAAATGCCACATCATTTTCTTAGCTCTTAATCGCACTAAAACTGACGATCTTATTAAATTTTTAAATAAAAATGTCCCTTTAATATTATTTGCCAAACATGGCTTAAGAAAAATTATGAATTGGACAAATTTGATACAGATTTTCAAATGTTAAAATTAATACTGAACAAAATATAATATAAAATATTAGATATGAGACTAATGAGCCAGTCGGTCTCTAAGCCTGATCTGGAAGACACGCACAGGATAATGCAGATATGTCTTTCAGGACCCGAACTAATATTAGATTATGGCGCCAACAATCCTATCTAGTTTAATGCCTCTAAAACATAATCATGTTCTCTGTCGCGAAAAAAGTCTACTAATGCTCATCCTGAACATTTGAGCGGTCCGCAGAACAAAGAGTCACTAACCCTTTTTAAAATAACCTTAACTGACATGAACACATTATATTCAATACCTTAGCAGCTTCAAAAAAGCTTCTTTTTTTGCCCACAGACGGGGTCTTGCGCCGCGATTAAAGTTTTGTTTAAAATAATTTATATATATTATTATTATATATATAATTATATATATAATATTTTTTTCTTTGACCTTTCCCTTGATATATTTTTTAGGGTTTTTCCCAAAATTTTCTGGATTTTCTTGGGGATAAGGTCGGCAATATATAAAAACGTTGCTTATAAGCAATTTTCGTTAAATTTTATGTCAATTACGACGTTTGGGCGGGGAGGGCCTTCATCGGGTATATAATATGTATTTTTTTAAAAGAACAATCAATCTGAAATACAAACATTTTTGATTGAAATTTTACCTATACAATATATTAACATTTAATTTTACCTTAAAACTAAGGGGCTTCTTACGAAAAACACTCATTTTTGTTGTTGTGTAATGCATATTTAATACTTGAAATGACAAACAAACACTTAACATTTAAAACAGTTATATTCACAATAAACGGTCTTCGTTTCAACTATCAAAACAAAAAAACATAAATACATATATATATATATATATATATATATATATATATATATATATATATATATATATATATATATATATATATATATATATATAAATATAATATATATATATATATATATATATATATATATATATATATATATATATATATATATATATATATATAATATTATATATATATATATATATATATATATATATATATATATATATATATATAAATATATATATATATATATATATATATATATATATATATATATATATATATATATATATATATATATATATATATATATATATATATATATATATATATATATATATATATATATATATATATATATATATATATATATATATAATTAGTGTATTTAGGTATAAAAGAAACCCTCAATTATGATATTTATATTTTATTATAATACACTAATATTCTATTCTTTTAAATTTAAATAAAAAACAAATAATGTATTCAAACAAGGATTAAAATTAGGACATATTGTTGCCTGAACACAAGAAAATTTGGGGAGTAATTTCAATGCTAAAGTGAAATTGAGTGTACTCAAGCCCAAAGTTGAATTATCGGTATTGACGTGCGCAAACTAAAAAGCTTTGGCATTAATATGTTTAAAGAAAACGGCGTTAAAAAGTTCGTGCGCTTTTCCAGATGACTGATAACTGATAATTATGTGCGGGTGATCTTGAAGCGGCTTGATAGGGTGTGCGCCTCCCGCTCCTTTTAAAATAAAAGTGTCACGCGCCCCCAAAACTCGCCGTATCCGATATACAACGACAAATAAACTTCATACTTGGACGAACTCAAACGTTCGCTTGCACTTACTTTAAAAGCGCGATAATTCCATTGGCGTCACCTTATACCGTCTCAATTCACCAATTGAATTAAATATCCCCCCTGTTTTGTTCTAAACCATTTTTATAACTCTTATCCACTTTTTGCAAATTCTGCACAATATATAACACTGCAAACCCAGTATAGTGACATGACAATTTTTACGGGTTTCCAATGTATTTTCATGTTCTGAAATTAAGTTGGAAACATATTTTTCCATCACTCATAGATATTCTGTTAGATTCATATTTATAATTTACATAAATGTCTTATAACGCCTCCTGTCAGAAAGAACGGTCGCTACGTCAGTCACTAACTCTGGAATTTAAAACTGTTACCAGTTAACCACTAGTTGATCCAAAAGTATTACTTTTACCTTTGCATATTAAACTGGGAGTAATGAAAATTTTGTTAAAGCATTGGATCGGAATGAAACAGGGTTCTTGTAGAGATCGAACGCTGTTAGAACAACACCGATACGTCACGGTTTTATATCAGTTTGCCATATGAGACCGTGACGTATCGGTGTTGTTCTTACAGCGTTCGATCTCTATCTAAAACAAAAATTTTTGAAAATTCGCGAAGAAAAAGTTAGAAAGGGCATATTTGTGGGTTCACAATTGAGATGAAAATAATGAAAAATAAAATACTTTATAATATACTAAATGAAACTCAATTACAAACTTGAAGTGTCTTTAAATCAGTTGTTACAAATTTTCTTCGAAATGTGAAAGCTGATCATTACAAAGATAGTGTGACTCTACTACTTAATGCTTATAAAGAAATGGGATGTGACATGTTTCTCAAAATTCACTTTCTGGACTCTCAACTCGATTTCTTTCCCAAAAATTTGGGGGATGTAAGTATTAACATGGGAAACGGTTTTACCTGAAATTTCTGCACCGGAAAAACGATATCAAGGCAATTGGAATGTCCCTTGCTTGCTGATGATTGCTGGACAATGTTAGGAGAAACTCCAAAAACAAACTATCGCCGTAAAACATTGAGAACAATATTTTAAGGTATATTTAGATTAACAAAGTCTTATAATAAAAAACTATGGTCGATTGAAAAAATCCAAGGCTTCTATGGCAGGTTTGACATAGTAATCACCTTATTTTTTTCCATGTCACAAAAAGCTTGTATTTGTTTACCAGTGTAATTCAATTTTTTTAAAAATCCACTACGCAATGTTAAGGACTAAAAATATAATTTTCTAAATGTGAGCCTTCTAAAGTAGCCTTGACCCACTTCCCGATGAGATAGCGAATTGAAATTTTAAGGGTAGTTAGGGCCCCGGTCAAGGTACCCCTAAACCAAATTTCTAATCGCCACCAGGAGGAAGGGGGGTAGAAGTATATAAAATCGAGAACAGCACCGAAACCAGGAAAGATATCAATACGCGGTTTTGGGAGATAATAAAAAAAGGTCGGAGCTAAGTCCTTTACATTTAACATTTCCACGGGACGTTACGGGAAATTGCCTTTATTATGGTAAAATTTTAAAAACAAGTTACAAACTTATAACAAATAATATTTTGACAAATATTTTTTATTGCTCGATTCATTATGTAATGAACGTCTACGAATTTAATATTTAAAAAGTTACGATGCAAATTATAAATGTTTAAATGAGAGTATTCATTATGGTTTACATAAAAAAATCAACTTTTTAGCAGTTTAAAGTAAATTAACACATTTTATTCTATATTGACATAAAAAAAAACACTTTTTTTGAATTTTGGGATTTATCCTATTGCTTATGTGAACAAATGCACAGTTGTACTGTTAAAGCGACCAAAATTAATAAACCGGCAAATTAAGTTTGTCGCCATTAGACTTCTTTGAAGGCAACATTAGTGTACATCAAATTATTTCGTCAGTTTGCTGTTACAAGTGTCAAATCATTGTTAGCAAATATCCATATCGAGAAAGCAATTGTTCTGATTTTGGTTCATATGGAATTAGAATGTTTCTATTATATGTTCCGCCTATGTGTGTTGCTATAGGTCGCATAGATTGAACACCAATCGAGGATTTATGATAGTTTAAGCACTAATGGTATAGATTCAACTTTTTTAAAGCCGTTGGATTTAAAATTTATTACTTCATGCAAAGGTGGCCCGCCATGTTTTAATGCAATTTTTAAGTTCACTCTATTTTATTAACCTTCGCCAAGAATTATTATGCTTTGGCTCCGTTGCCTTATATTGTTGTTCGTCGTAACGGGGACTAAGTTATATTGCCATACGAAAATACATAAGATTTATACCATGGCATTACATTTTTAAAACGTCCATACATTATAAAGCAAAACGTGAAAAATGGTAAATGTGACTACAAACCATTTACAGAGTGTGTCACCGCGCTTTTTCATCTTTGTAGGTGAACGATCTTAAAACAGAACAATTTTTTGGTATAGTAGATCATACCAAAATCACTCATGTAAAATAAGGGCTAAGTTCCTATCCAAAAATATTGGCCTCTTAAAGTACTGAACTCTAAAATTCGACCAAGTTCTTTTTTATCTTGGCAAGTTTGAATGTATGTACTTTTTGTAAGTGTTACTTTTGAGAATAACCTTAATTGGCATAAACAAATTATATACAGAGCTAAAGCAGTTAAAAAAGCTTGGATTCCTTTTTCGAACCAGAAAGTATTTCTCTTTTCTAATTTGTATACTATATATCCTAAATTAGACTCTCTTTGAAAAAATGTTCCTAGATCTGGTGAATGGTGTCCTACAACTTTAAGCATTCTTGATTCCATTTAAAGAAAAGCCATTCGCCTTAATAATGACCCCACTTTTACAGGAAAACTTCCTTCTTGTGCTCACCGACGAACTTTAGAGGATCTGTCACTCTTTATAGTTATTTTACGCTTTCTGCTTTAATCAATTAGCCAATAAACAGCCTCTTATTTCACTTAAGATACCCACGGTACCTTGGTATTTAAACTTTAACTCTTTGTGAACTGTCCCAAGGCAAAAAAATATTACGTAGGGCTTACAATTAGAAACACATATATTTTTTTTAATAACTGTCATCTTTCTCAAAAAATATTCAACTGAGTAACATGTGCCTTTGCGAAATGGTTTTTGATGGTGCTGAAAGGCTGTAAAAAATGTTACAAAATCCTTAAACTGCCGATATGTTCTATATTTTTATGGCGGATTTATTTATTTAAAAGTCCTTGTTGGTTACACGCCAAAATAATTTGTGTACAATGGGACCACTTCGGTCCTGGTTTCGGGGTGTAGAAACTGAGTATGCTCAGTCCTATTAACCCCTCTGAATTTGCAGGTCGCCTGAAATAGAAAAAAAAGGAAAACCCTCCGAAAACACTAATATTTAGCTACGTTTCGGTGGCGCATCTGCCACGGTTTTTAAAATAAAAATAATGTATAAAAACTTAACTGAAAATAATTAAAATTAAAATTGTAATAATTTTAATTTTTTTTGACGTAATGTCATAATTTATATTAATCTATTGTAACTGGTGTATTTATTAATAATAATAAATATATTAGTCATTTAAAATATTACATCAAAAAAATCTAAAAAAAAAGGTTCTTAGAATCTGTATTTTTATCAAAATTTTAATTTTAACACTGCAATACACGCATACGTATCTGACATATACATACATAAATTGAGTTTTATAAGACAAGACAGTGACGTACAATAATCTGGGGCTAGGTCATAAGTGGTCAAATTCGACATCCTGATATCAATCTTAACCGATGCTAATTCAACCCCTGAATGATCCCAGGGATTTGACGCCTTAAATGTTAATACCTAAATTATTTTTTTTTAAGTTACAGAGGGTATATTTAGTATAATTTTGATGCGAAATCACCATAAGCGTAACGAAAAAAAAAATTATAATTAAGGCAAAAATTGTTCGTGGAAGAAACTAAAGACGTCTGCGTGTAGGGTCAGGACTGGGCCTTTAAGCCATATTAAAAAAAAAGGTAAGAGCGTTTTGGTTTTTACGTTAAATTTTTTTAATAAAACGTTATTTTAAAAGTAGTTCCTGCTAGTTTCATAGACTAGATCTTTTAAAGTCCACCTTGGTCCGGCTTGCTAGTATATAAGTATGATGTCCCAAGACTTAATGAGTATATCTAAGCTATATGTAACGAATGAAAAACATCTTTAGGTAAAACGTTTAATAGTATAGAATTTATTTGAGGTTTGTTCCAACAAGCATCCAGTATCGAAACGTTTTTGAATTGTTTTTGGTGCGCTTCGGCGCATGCGCGGACTTAAAATAGTTTCGAGATGGTATAGTCTTTCTCAAAGTATATCGTTATGGCTTTTGACGGACCATACCCCAATAAACCTTTAACGATTTTATTACCTATTGTTATTGAGTAAACCCATTTGTTCATAAGGGCAGGGGTGGGCCAGGTATTTCTTGAATATTTACCATTAGGCATATAAATATTTTGGTTAATATTTTGGTGGCAGTGTTGAATAACCGTTTTTACTATGCGTTTCGAAAAAGTTGTTTTACGAGAATATAACTATGTCGCGTCGAAATCATTTGTCATTAGATGCAAAACAGGTTGTGAAAAATGTGTATGAAACTTTAATCAGTAGAGGTCTAATTAAACAAGAAGCTTTAAAAGAAACCTGCCTGCTTACAAAAACTCCAATATCATCGATAAGGGATATTATTATTAGTGAAGAATTGAACAAAAGAAAAAAACGTAGTGATTTTCAATCTCGCCGTATAGACAATAGTGATCAGGACCTAATAAGAAGGAAAATATATTGTCTTTATGAAAGCGGAGTTATTCCTATCTTGGATAAACTGAAAAAGAAGCTAGACGAAGACGAAACCAATATAAATATTAGCCGTGCCACCCTCCATAGAGTTGTTTGTAAAATGGGATTTAAATACCGCAAAATAGACAATAGGCAAGTAGCAATGGAATCGCATAGATTACGCACTTTGAGATTTAATTACCTTCAAGAAATTAAAAGATATAGGTTAGAAAACAGATCCATAATTTACGTTGATGAAACATGGTTCGATACACACGACACAGTATGGAAAGGATGGGTTGATTCCAGTCAAAACTGTCAGACGAAAGCACATTCAAATAAAGGAAAACGCATTACCATAATACACGCTGGTTCTGAAGACGGATTTGTCCCAAACTGCTTGCTGTTGTCTGCAAAGAATATTAAGGATTCTAGCTTGGATTTTCATGAGGATACAAGTGCAGAACTTTTTGAAAACTGGTTTCAAAATTATATTTTAAAAATTTTCCAAACAACAGTGTTATTGTCACGGATAACGCAAGCTACCACAGCCGTCTGCTACACAATGCACCAGCTTCATCAAGTTCAAAAACTGAAATATAGGAATATTTGTTAGAAAATGATATTTATTTTGAATTTAGTTACAAAAAAAGCATCTTTTGGAAGTCCTAAATTCATATGCAATTAAAAAACAATATGTATGTGATAATTTGGCTAAACAGGCTGGGCATACTGCCTTACGGCTTCCTCCGTATCACTGTATGTTTAAACCCATAGAGCATTTGTGGAACCAAGTAAAATCAAAGATCTGAGCAGAAAATGTTACACCTACTTTAAGTCCCAGTGTTATAAATTTGATGTGTTATAAATGTAATTCCTAACATACCAGTTGAGAGCTGGAAATGATGATTCTGATAGTGAAACAGAATTGGATTTAGATATTTAGATTAATAATGTAATTATGTATAGATAATGCAGTTATAAATTTATTAAAGCTTTGCAAATATTTAATTTCTTAATGTAATTTTAAGATTATATTTACCTAAATAAACAATGAATTATGAATCTTTATATTATTAAAGTCCGTCCCTTATGTTCTGTTCTTTAATACCTCCCGATCCGCAGTTTTATTGCTGTCGGCAGGTATAATCCATAAATGAAGGCAAGAGCTAACACGGTATACTTTGAGACAGACTATACAAAAAGTAACAAACGTTGGATCGCTTTTTGCGGATTGTTTTCGGGACTGTCAAATCAAAAGTCTTTAAATTTTTTGTTTTGAAAATATAACTCTACTTCTCTACTTATAATTTTTGTGATCAAAGTTAGCAAATATCACTCATAATATCGTCACTCATCTTTAAAGATTATCAAATTTAATGATGGGTTTAGGAGGTTTAAAAATTAATCCTTGAAAGATTAAACAAGCACAAAAATAGGAAATGATAAAGCACTATGCACGTTAGTCGCTAAAAAACAATTAACATATGAAGATGAAACAGCTGTTAAAAATCAAAAATCCAATGCCAAGAAGCTCAATGCGCAAGTCAACCCAAACAGTTTTCAATTTGGGCCATTAGCGAAATTACCGTTTGAAACCGTAACATAAACGATCCCAAGTTATGTTGGTACACAAACAGGATCGTCCGATAACCGTCACGTCTCTGTTGGAACGCACGTTAATCACTGCGTATGAGCGTAATCGTTCGGTGACGGTTTTTCGACGTGTTGGAACAAACCTTTTGTATCTTCCATACATGGCGTGTACAACACTCCATTACACGCGTCGTCCGAATGTACACTAACACAATCGGACGACGCTTGTAATGGAGTGTTAATTATTTATTATTTAATTTTTAGTTAGGTTTTTATACAATATTTTTATCTTGAAAAGGGTGACATACTTGCCACCGAAATGTAGATAAATATTTAGATGTTTTGGGGCATTTTAGGGGGTTTTTATTATTATTTTTTTGTTTCAGGCGATCTGCAAGTTCAGAGGGGTCTATGGGACTAAGCACACTCAGTCGCTATACTCTGAGACCAGGACCGAAGCGGTAAAGACTTCTTCGGCGTGTTTCCAACGACTTTTTAATAAAATCCTTAAAGTCATTTTTTTGGGTTTACATATTTACTTTGATTCATGTAGATCACATTTTTTTTTTTAGCTTAAAGTACATTTCTATCGGGATTATTACTATTCTTCGATAACACGTTAAATACGGTAGATTAGTGTAGGCCTTACATCTGGACTCTCACGATCAAAAACATGCAAGTACACAATTATGGGTTTTTAAATCAAATTATAATAAACCGCAAAGAAGACCAGAAGCAAATTAGCTTGTATCGGTAATGCGGCAACCGGCATTTTTATTCGATTTCGGTACCCTAATTGATATTTAATTTGTTGACGTCCTGAACTTTCCGGAATATATTATATCTACACGAATACAAATTGATTTAGTTTGATTTAGTTTGTTACGAAAATTCACCACCTGTTTTTTCCATTACTTTTTAATTTAATAAAATGTGTTTTTTACTTTCCTTTCATGGGAAAATTTCTTTACCATTTAGGGGTATCTATATTACAAAAAAAGCGTTGTATTGTCTGTTGGTTGATACTCTAAGTCTAAACTTAATTTGCAGAAGAAAACAACATTTTTCAGACAAGTTAGGTGCAATGCCGACTCAACACCTCCTAAATATTTGGTAAGTCATATAAAGAGTCAGCAACGGCAACAAAGACATAAATTATTATTTCATTCTCTTAAGTTCAAGGACTTTTTTAAATGAAAATTTTTACAGCAATATAAGTTTCTAAAAAGCTGTCATACCGAGCACATTATGGAGAAATGCGTCCAATTGTTAGAACAGGAACAATGCGATTTGCAAAATAGATGTACCAGTCACAGTGTAGGACAATTTCCATTACCCGACAACGGATTGCTGTTTGGGAGAACAAAACTGATGGCGAAACAGAGGTAATGTGTCGGTTTGTGTTTGAATAGACACGTCGGTCGGTTTAAAGGACAACCTGTAGAATATTAATGGGGTCTAAGAGGAACTCGCATTAGGTTAAAATTGCATTACTGTAGTGGGACACAGTTAATACCTCTTTCGAGCAATATATATATATATATATATATATATATATATATATATATATATATATATATATATATATATATGTATATATATATATTATATATATATATATATATATATATATATATATATATATATACATATATATATATATATAAATATATATATATATATATATAATATATTATATATATATATATATATATATATATATATATATATATATATATATATATATATATATATATATATATATATATATATATATATATATATATATATATATATATATATATATATATATATATATATATATATATATATATATGATATATATATAGATTAAAAGTTGCAGTTGTCTTACATAAACGAAAAAAATCAAAGAACAAAAAAGAAAATAATCCTCTACAAGGGAATTTTTTGGTAAGAAAGTATATTGTTAAAAATTATACTAATATTTCGGAAGTTACTTTGTTTATTTATGGAATTTGATTCCGTATAAATCTTTCCATTTAAAAGAAAATTCTTTTACCGTAATTGCTTCCTCTATGAACTCTAGCACAACTCGAGTTTAAAATATGATCCACCCTGATCACATGATTTAGAAGTGCGCAGGATAGCACATCCTTGCTGCAATCACTTTTATGAGATATAATTCGAACGGAAAGGTCTCGGAAAATTTGACCGATGTAAAAACTATTGCAGTTTAAACATGGTGTGTACAGGAACACTATATCCCAGTTTTTAAGCAGACTTAATGGTGTTTTTGTTCTAGGATAAATTAGAGACAAAGTCTTCAACTTTTTCTAACAATTAACATTTCTTAAAACACTTTAATTTTGTGTTAGATTATTTACAAAAGGAAGAAAGCAATACAATGGTGTGGCCTTTATTGTGTTGTTTTGTGAAGGTAATGGTGTCACCTCTTCATCGCCAGATAGCTGGTGGCGTGTAAAGTGATACCGGTTGGCTGTCCAAAAATATTTTCTGGTATTTTGCACTTAGTGCTCAACAAACATTTATTTATAAGGTTTTAAGGCTATTGTCTAACAATATCTCACTTAATAATTCTCACTAGCGGGTAGATAAGCTTAATTGCTGTACTTTTCATACCTAGCACTAGGTTCACTTTGGCCTTAGCGGAAGATACAAATAAAAAATTTTTTTTCATCTCTGACTCTGACTAGCATGTCCAGAAATGGTACGTTCCCATTTTTCTCAGTCTTTACCGTAAACTGTAAATCCCTATTAAAAGGGGTAAAAAGCTCCAGCGTTACACCAATATGTGTTGATGGAACTGCAATCAAGATGTCATCCACATATCTTTTTACAAATGGGATATGGAAAGGCATATATGTCAGGTA
Organism: Listronotus oregonensis; assembly: GCA_019359885.1. NCBI lineage: Eukaryota > Metazoa > Arthropoda > Insecta > Coleoptera > Curculionidae > Listronotus > Listronotus oregonensis. The sequence goes on from JAHBCN010000992.1 coordinate 22,216, forward strand.
ATCTTCAATCAAATTATCAAGCACATAATTACATAAAATAGGTGAAATTGTGGACCCCATAAGTGGTGCCATACACTACCCAGAATAGACCCCTATGGGTCATTTTTCTGTGATGAACTATTATATAATATATTATTTGTTAAACTACCTTTTTAGAAAAAATAGTGTATGTGTATATTTTAACAGTATGTCTTTTGTACATAGCCTATTATTTGACTTATATTTTTGTGCTAGATGCTAAAATAAATGTGTTTTTTATTAAATTAGAAGAGAGAATGTAAAGATAATTTGGTAAGGTGTTGTACAAAAAAATAGTTAGTATGCGTAAATACCAGGTTAAACAAAGATAGATAAGACTTTCCTAACTTTTTTCCGAGTAGTATACCTTATTATTTTTACAATACCAACACTTACCTTAATGGATGCATACATGTTTTAAATTTAAAAATAATCTATAACAAAGCGTATAGCTTTTTCACTTTTAAAATTGATGAACTCTTCATAAATAGCGATAAAGCACATTAGCAGGCCGATCCATTAGCTCATCAATCCATTAACTGATGAGCGGTGGCTGGAAAAGTGGCGATATTTTACAACTTTTACAGTAAAAGCGAGCGCAAAGTAAAGTCGGCAAAAATCATCAATCAGTGAAAAGATAATTTTACTGTCAAATTGAATTTAGTGCTGGTATTAATTTGGTAAGTCATCGCACGAAGTTAAGCAGATTTTTGAAGTTGCCAATAAAATAGGGTGATATATTGGCCTACAAGGTTAGGGTCCTGGCCGTTGTACTAATATAAAGTATTTTTTGACATTGGTAATTTTTGGATAATTTGTGAGAACAAATTATTATTATAAGCTTTTAAAGGATTTCTTTCGAAATTTATTTTATTACTTTTTTTAAGGCAATACCATTTTTTTACTTAAATTAAGAGTGGATCCTATCAATGTCGACCCACAGAACCTATTTTATTAAAAAAATATTCTTGTTGTATACTCGCCAACATGCTGTTCAAAAGTACATTAAATAAAATAAAGTATATCTATATTATTAAACAAATATAACTTTGTGGCCTTAACAGAAGTGAATTTAAATAATACTTGCTTTCCTTTTGCTTGGTGCCAAGGTAATTGCAGGAAAACTTAAAATAAATTTAATCACCACACTTTCTTTTGGAAAAATAATAAGTGTACCAGACATAACAGATTAATATGTCATTCATGGCATTCCTTCATAAATTTTGACAAAAAGCTATCAGAATATCTTTAATTTTTATGTTAAGATTTAAAAAAATTAAATTTTTATTATTATTTAATTTTAGCAACTTTATCTTAAGAACGATGGTAAACTTGCCGCCGAAATATCGATAAGTATTCTGGTTGTTAGGTTTTTTGGGTGTTTTCGGACCCATATTAATAAAGACTTTTTGTATTTTAGCAAGAGAAAGACGCTGCCGAAAGGATTATGCTTACTTTTAAAACACCCTGTATATTAAGTAGCTAGCAAGTTTACAATAAAAGCCTACAAGCAAGATATTTTAAAAAATCAATAATTTATTTTATGTTTGTATCTCTTGCGTTTGACGAGATCGTTGTACGCGAAATTTTAATAAAAAACATTTTTGTTTAGACATGTGCATAATAATTATCTTACCAAAAACAAATATGTAAAATAGGGGCCAAGTTCCTATCCAAAAATCTTGGTACTGAGATCTAAAATTAGATCAAATTTTGTCCACAGTCCACACTAGACATAAGTCTCTCAACTTTTTACAGGTAATAATAATACTAATGTAAATTAATAAACCAATTTTGTATACCTTTCTGTGGAACGAGACCAAAATAATGATAGGGAAAAAAGGCTAAAATATATCTTGTAAAATACACACCTTCGTGCGATAAGCCGGATCTTGGCATAGCGCACTATCGTGCGCCTAGATATAAATAATAATTGTTATTTGTTTTTCTAGTTAATATCAAAATACTCACAGCACCAACTATTTAGTTGAGAGTGGAATAGTATTTTGATATTTATGTTGTCAAGTGTGAATAGCTCTGTAATTTTACGATTTCCTTAAGAGGTAACTTACAGCATCACACTCGAATAACTCCAACAATTTGGCTTCTTTCACGCCAGGGCCGTTCTGAGTGACAACCACGACGCAGGAGTTAAATGAAACGTCACTCAAATTGGCGTGCGGTGTCCGCCTTGTACTTGTTCTTGGTCAGCTTGCAATAATAAATCTTTGCATTCCTTTCGGTTCGGCCATCCCTTAATAGTTATTCAATTAAAAACAACCCCAATCCCTTAATTGTCAGCTGGTTATTTATTTCATTAGAGCTTGTAACTGCCCCTGAATGTTTTTTGTCTTTTCTCTTTTCTGTGCGACACACACCGTGTGTTTTAAAAGTAATGGATAATTTTATTTGAAAATTTTACACCTGTCACTTTAGGCCAATTGGACATTTTTTTTTAAATGTAACCATAGCAACCTTTAAATTTTTCGCATTTTTTTTCTCCTGTCTAACTAGGCGAACAAACTTATTAAATGTTTTTTTCTGATAGGTCATGTCAGATTTTTTTATCAGTCTTTTTGAAATACATTTTGGGTGCTAAATTTTCTTACCGAATCCCCCTAAGTTAATGTCCAGAAATGTTTTCTCCCTCACTCATTTTCTAGGTAATTTTCCAAAATTTCGTTATTTCGAAAAAAAAATCCGAAATTAGTTTAAGCACACGGAGATTATAAGTAAGAATTTAGGGCCTAAAGGATGAGTTCATAAGGTAAAAAAGTTTAAAGTTTTTCCAAGTTCGTGCCAACATTTATTTTATTATTAAAGTTCAGTACGTGCAATTTTTTCTGTGTTTTTTAAAAAGGAATTTTAATTTTTAAAACTGATTTATCTTGGTAACGAGAGTATCTTGAGCTAAGTAAGAGGCAGTTTATTAATACGAGATTTAAAAGTTTGGAGAAAAAAGAAATTATTTTGCAGTAAACTGATTTCCGAGTCTAGATACTTCAGGGATAAAGGAACGAGCTAAAAGCTATTAAAAAAGGGAGTATATAGGCTAATTCTTCGAAGAAGAAGCTGTGAATTAACTATTAAAAACTACATGTCCTTTTCAGCTCGTCGGTGGGCGAGAAAAGTAAGATTTTCTGTAAGGGAGCATCCAATAATTATGTGAGGTGATTTTGACGACTTTTTGATCACCCCCTTGGTAACATATTGTGAGGATTGGCTTGACTCCCTCCTCCTCTCTAGTGTAAATACTAACGTATTTACACTAAAATTTACAAGAAAATATCATTGTGAAAGATACGCTTATTAGCATGTGTAGGATTAGGCATATTTTAGTGAAAAAATATGTTTGATCTATTTTAATCCAGTTTTCTCGCAATGTTACATTGTTTCTTGAGGAAAAAAAACGTTATATTTATCGAGACTTCCCCCTCTTTCCCACGTGAGAATAGGTGAAATTTGACTTGAGAGTTTTGGTTTGTGTCACTTTTGAAGAGGGGATTCGATACAGGTAGCAGAGTATAATATTCGATACATATTAAAATTTCTTTATATTTTGAAACAAAATTAGAAAAGTATCAAAATAATTGTGAAAAATTTCGTTTTTTAAATTTGTTGGTAGACAATTATTTAAGTAACTTTTTATATCTAAAGGTTTTTATTATCTTTAGGATAGCTTAGAGATGCAAGTATTAGCCCGAGACACTGTGAATATTGAGTTTTTGGAGGTACAATCCATTTCTTTTTATTTCATTACGTAACAAAAATGCAGTTATTTTATTATATTTCGAGGCGTGTTACGGACAATATACAACCAACGATCCTATCTAGAGATACATTTGAACCAATCTGCATTGACAGCTAAGACATAACTTTTCAAAGTCAAATATAAGACTATATAAGACTAATATAAGTGTGTGTTTTGCATAGCAAGACATTGCTTTTAAGGCATCTCCTTATGGACCTAAAAAATTTGGTAAATCTCTATGGTTCTTTAAATATTTTGAGCACAAAAGATACTGTTATCAAAAAAAATCGATGAACACTTGTAGGTAAAGATATCTAAGGAAACATGCGATCTACAAAAAAAAATCCTAATCGGGCGATTCGTTGTATTGCTTTAGTGCTGACTGACATGAAAAAGAACAATTTGTGAATAGCACGGTTTAGAGACTTTTTGGTACCCAGAATCTACCAGCAAACCAACAGTGCTATATGTTGAAAAGTGGTGCATATAATTTAAAAAACAAAAATCCATTTTCAATGTGCAAAAACCTATAAAAAGCCGTTTTTCTTTTAGAGTAAAAAACATGATTTAATTGTAATTTAATTGCGTTACTGTCAAAGGGACTTTTATAAAAAATTGAAAAACAAACAAAATGGTCAATCGTCAGGGAGAAAAGTCAGAGAACTTACTAGAATTGAAAAGCTGATCTTTCGGAAAATAATATGTTGTTCAAATAGGCTAAAGATGGACGCTGTCCGAAGAGTTGTTTTTTCAAAATTGCAGTTCAAATATTTTGTAGTGACATTTTGGACGACTCAGTATTAAAGTAATTATTTGATTTAAATTTAGTAAATTAATTATTAAACTTTAAATTTTATTTTACACCTTGCATATCTTCGATTTCTATATAAATTTGAGAAAAAGTATGAAAAACACCTCCGAACATTGCGCTGAACGCGCGACTTTGCTCTTATAGCACTTTTTAAAAGATAGCACTGCAGGTTTGCTGTTTTTTAGGTACCATAAAAATCTTTGTAATTTGTGCTGATAAACAATAAAATCTTTATTATTTTATTCTAAAATGGTTTATTATGTATGCTGGACAGGCAATACTATTGTACGATACGATAAAAAAGAAAGAACACATATAATAATGCAAGTCATATAGCACAACATGCAAGAATAACGGTTTCAAGTGTGTTGTATTTTTGACGCCATTGCTATTACGACGCGTATATAGAGACAGGCCATTAATGTGAATTCAGAGTCAGGATGATTATCTTTAAGCCCTACGATTTTGATGAATTGCCCTTAAATAGAAAGTTACTTAATGGCCGCCAATGAACAAATTTATCATTTCTTGTATCTGGGATAATTTATTTGATGAAAAAAACGTATCTTTGGGAAAACCCTTATACCTAGTTGTTACGAGCTATTTAATTTTTATATTAGCGGAATGCGGAATGTATGGCATTGATACTGTAATATTTATGAGAAATAGTTGATTTATTAAAATATAAAAAAAAAGTATTACCTTATGCAAAAAAATTAAAAAAGATGTATACACCGAGAGTAAAAAAAGAATATTGTTGACAACGTTCTTTGTTCCTTGGGTGCAGTAGTTTATATAACTGCGTCTTTCCAGGTCTGTCATATTGTCACCCCGGAAGAAAAGTGACATAACTTAAGAAACTTAGTTTTGAGAAAATGACCAAAAAAATCTAAGATATTTTAGGTGTTACTACTTAAACCAAATAAGGAATAGTTGACCCTATTAAAAGCATAGTATGATTTTTAAATAATTTAAATTGTGGGCAAAAAAAACTAATTTTTATGTTCTTTTTCGGCTTATGCTACTTTTCCTGAAAATGAAGTAAAACCAATTGGGTCACTTTTAGAGTTACGTCGTTTTTCTTTTTACATGTTAAACAGTAGGTTAATTAAAAATTACAAAAAGCAGTCACAATAGCAAAACAAATTTTTCTTATATTTTGTCAAAAGTAAAAATGTAACGCTTTTCTTGAGGCGGCGACAGTATAATTGCCGTGGGGATAAAAAATAAAATTAGCGAGTTAGTGCAGCTTTAAAGTATTTAAGTTTCAGGGTATTCTCTGTTATATTTTATCTATTTTTTTTGCATATAACACAAAAATAGCACTTTTGGAATTATGTCACTTTTCTTCCTGAGTGATGATACATATTTGCAAATTAAAGTATTTAGAAGGTAAATATAATATTTTTTATTTTGCAGGTACTTATTTCTGGTTTCTAATAAAAAAACTGCGAATTATTGCTTCATTTAAAAAACATAACATTGTGGCATTTGAAACCTATTTTTATGAACTATTTGTGATAAAGTAGTTTACTTTGTTTAACTCATTTTTTTTCGGGTAATATGCTATAAATTTTAATTGTCCCTTAAAATGCCTTAAAAGCTATAAATCATTTTTACCCTTTATGATTGTGAGGTTAAAAATTTCAATTTTTCTCTAAAAGTATGAGTATTTTTGATTTCTTTTACTAAAACTCGTGGGATTACTTCAGGTAGTAGACCAACCGTAGACATAAGTTAGTTTCTTTTTTAAACGTGTGTGTTTTTTTTTCTATACTGTTTGCTGTTATCGTTTTTCATATTTTCTGATGACCCACAAGGTCCAAATGGCCTAAATATTTAAAAGTACCCTAAAAGTCCTTGCTACTTGCATGTTTATTTTTTATCTTTAGGCTTAATGCCTAAGTACTAATATACCGTGGGAATCTCAAGAGAAGTAGGACGTAGTTTATTGTTCAACGAGTAAAAATAAATAAAGGTTTGGATGGGAAGGAAAGCAGTATTTACAAAGTGGAAATTCTAAGTTTCTACAGAAAGACTGTAAAGGGGTACATAAATATGGCACAGATTGCTTTATGGTAAGATGCTTGGGGAGGAATTATGTACCTACACCTGGTCAGTGTCATTCGAAAATCACAACAATTATTTTATAATAATATCATATATTTTCCGTCAGTAACTTCCACCCGATGGAAGTTACTGGCTAAAAACATAAAAATAGTTACAAATACTCGTTTATGATCGAAAAAAAAAACATCATAATATTAATTTGGAATTTTGTACTGTGATTTAAATTATAGGTGTTTTTCGGCATGAAGCTTTTAATCTGAGCATCCTTTATTACTTTAACAAGTAATAATTTTAAAAAAAGAAATGATTTATTCGGTCTATTTTGATGTATACTAACTTCAGTTGGTTTATGACACCCTGTATTCCATGGTACTGGTGATACGATAGACTAGGAAGGCAATTAATCAACGTGGCAAAATGGTAAATATGCAAACACAATGTTACACAGAACACGATCTGAATTACGTTGGTGCAACGTAATATTACATCATTATTACTATTATATTATTATTACCATTATTATTATCATAATTCTAGCTTATAAAGTTAGTAAGTAAATATTCCCTTATCCTACTCAAACATAATAAGGAAATATAATTTTCAAATAATTGCGTAACCGGACTATTTTGGCAGTGGTATTATTTTTCCTGGCATGCACGTTACAGTAAAATTGATGATCTCAAATGTATGTTTGACTTATGTTTTTTTTGTATTATTGATAGCAGAAAACAAACAAAACTGCCTAAAAAATAGCAGACGTCAAATAATCGGTGGTCCGTGAAATTTGTTGCCGTAATATTTGATTTATTATATTTAGTTAGTAAGGGATACACGGCGGCCTTATAATGTTCCTCAAAATATATTTCACAACAAGCAATAAAGCAATAAGTTAAGTTATTTTTTAATTCTAATAAAATTTAAAGAGAATTTCCTGCTGTTTAGAGATTTTACTCATATTAACACGTTTTAATTTTAATTAAATTTAATTATGATAGGATGTTGGATAATATTGTTGATATTATGTAAGTTCATAAATCAATCAAAATGTTTATATACAAGTATATTAGTCGGCACAGATACAGTTTAGCTTATTTCAATGCCAGGTAACCTATAATGGCAAAACATACGAAGTCGATATATTTAGTAAGCTTTAAAAATAGAAATGCTGAATAAGGTTTTAATTGATATACCTTCCAAGTGCAGGCAACTATCGTAATAAAGTTTTTCTTAAAGTTAAATCTAATTCGGGTGTTTTTATTTATCACTCTATAACCCTACAGGTTATGGGCCCAGGTATCGCCATAATTTATTACGATATTGTAATTCGCGGAAATAGTAGACAGTGACGATTTTTGTGTAAAATTAGTGTTGAGACATAAATTAGAATACAATGGAAAGTACAGGTGCAAAAAGAAACATTACGCCATTCGCGGGTGAAAAATACAGTGTGTGGAAATTTCGAATAAGAGCTGTTCTTTCCGAACTTAACGTAATTAAAGTGATTGACAATGAAGTGCCTGTTCCTTTAACTGACGATTGGGAAAGGTGTGAGCGCATTGCCAAAAGTGTCATAGTGGATTACCTAGCTGACTCATTCCTTGGTTTTGCTAAAACAGAAAGTAGTACAAAGGAAATTTTGGAAAGTTTGGATGCTATCTATGAACGAAAAAGTGTAGCTTCTCAGTTGGCATTAAGAAAGAAATTGTTAAGCTTAAAACTACATGGAGATATCCCGCTTATCAAACATTTTACTTTATTTGAGGAACTGATAGGAGAGCTATTAGCAGCAGGAGCCAAACTTGAGGAGACCGATAAAGTATCACATTTGTTACTTACCCTTCCAAATTCTTATGGTGGGGTGATTACAGCAATTGAAACACTTTCCGAGGACAATTTAAGTTTAGCTTTTGTGAAGACGAGACTTCTTGATCATGAAGTTAAACTTATAAATGAAAGCAGGGATACCAGTAAAAAGGTACTTTTAACTGATAAGAGAATTCAGTTACCAGCAGAAAACAGCAGTGGTGAAATGTCTAACTTTCAAAAACGTAACCGCTTTACAAAGTTCAATAAAAACAGATTTAAAGTACAGAAAAAGGCTAATGGCGTAAAATGTCATCATTTTTGGAGAAAAGGATATTTTAAAAGAGATTGTTTTCATTTCAAGAAATCACTAGATAATAAAATGCAACAAAGGAAGAGAACTATTCAGACTGTTCACCCATCCAACGAATCTTTTGATACTAATGGAAATCCAAGTTTTGCATTTATGCTAGGTACTCACCAGTACAACCAACAATCTAAGGAAAAGATCACGTTCATTTTAGATTCCGGTGCCTCAGATCACATTATAAACAGAGGTGATCTTATTAATAGTTTTCAAAATCTAACAACACCGACAATACTCTCTGTGGCGAAAAATGGACAGTTTATTTACGCAACAAAACGCGGATGTTTAAATGTCTGCAGCAATCTGGGATTCCAAGGAACTTTGAAAGATGTGCTTTATTGCCCTGATGTCCCCTACAATTTTCTTTCAATAACGAAAATGCAAGCTGCAGGTATGACTGTCATCTTCAACGCAAAAGGCGTTGAAATAAGCAAATCTGGTAAGGTGGTAATGCAAGGTAAGCCATCAAATAATTTATTTTCAATTGATTTTACGCTTAATTTGAAAACAATAAACCATGGTGCATACACATATAGTACAATAAAAATAAACTATAATTTATGGCATCAAGTTAATAAGTTTATGGATTTAAAAAATAAACAAATGATTAAAGATGTAGGTCTTTTGGATCATATTACACCTTCTGAAACTGCAACCTATTTAATCAATATAACACCAACAAGGGCTCTTAAGCAAAGTAAAACACCATTCGAAATGTGGCATAATAAAAAGCCACAAATTAAATATCTTAAAATTTTTGGTTCAACAGTCTACGTTCATAATAAAACTAGTAAAACCAAATTTGATGAAAAATCCTGGAAAGGTATATTGGTAGGTTATGAACCAAATGGTTATAAGGTTTGGGATGTGGAAACTAAAAGGTTTGTCGTAGTCAGAGATGTTATCGTAGATGAGACTGAATTTTTAAAATCGGTAGCAACTGAGGAAAAAGGGAGTGGTTATCCAAGACCCTTATACAAAACTGATCTTTCTGACTTGTCAAAATCAGTAGTACAGTTTCATAGCTCTGAGATTAAATCAGATATAGGTAAATCTGATAGTGCCCAAACTGATGTTTCTGACGTAACGTCAAAATCAGTAGCATATGAAAAAGAGTCTCCTACAAGTGGATATTCATCTCAAGATAGACAAGGTATTAAACGTCCATCATCCGATTTACGAAAGAGTGAGCGAATTAAAAATTTACCTCGTGTTTCTTATAACGAGGATAGTATACCAGACTATATTTTGTGTGCTCAGTCATTAATATGCAGTATCCCCACTTCGTTTAACGAAATTCAAAATAGGGATGATAGATTAGAGTGGGAGCGTGCTACTAATGACGAAATTAATTCTCTTTTAATAAATAATACTTGGAGCTTAGTAGAGAAACCAAATAATAAAAATATAGTTGATTGTCGTTGGGTATTTTCTCTTAAAAATGACGAGTTTGGTAACCCAATTAAATATAAAGCTCGTCTGGTTGCAAAGGGTTTTAGTCAAAAATATCTTATTGGCTATAATGAAACATTTGCCCCGGTAGCTAGAATTTCCAGTTTTAGGTTTATTTTAGCTTTTGCGAACCAATATAATCTATTAATTCATCACATGGATGTAAAAACTGCGTTTCTAAATGGAAAATTAAAAGAAGAGATATACATGAAAGTTCCCGAAGGGATTAAAATCGAGGGAAATAAGGTGTGTAAGTTAAATAAGGCCCTATATGGTTTAAAACAGGCTGCTGGGTGTTGGTTTGAAGAATTCGAAAAAGCTCTTATAGGAAAAGGGTTTAAGAATTCTCCTGTAGATCGATGTCTTTATATTTTAGACAGGGGTGATATATTCAAGAATATTTACATAATTCTTTATGTTGATGATCTTGTACATAGGAAATAAGTAAATTATCCGGTAATCGTTTAAAATCACGGATTCATCTATTTTCAACCATAATGTAACATATAATTTTTCTTAAATAACAATTCATAATCAGCCAGGATCCAACAATAAATTTTCTAACAATGCCTTAAGAAATAAATCAATTACCAAACTACTTTCTGTTTATTAAAAAAATATATATTACAGGTAAAAAGTAAGTATCAAATATTCCAAAATTTCATTTTTAAGATCTCCACAGACTCTTGAAACTACGTACAGTCGCCTCGAGTCAACCCAAGCAAAAAATGTATTAAAATTCTAAAAAGCAGAAGTTTAATTTGGTATTGCGTAACTTATTATCATTTTTTTTTAACTTACCAAACGCACTTTTTGGAACAAGAAAAATAATTAGAATAACTGTAAACAGGGCCGGATTTAACTTTCTGCCGCCCAAAGACTAATATATTTTTGTCGCCCTAGTCCAGAAAACGAACCATTTTGCCTAGCAATTTTTTCAAAATGTATAGAATAACTTGAAATTTTAACAGTAAGTAGGAAGTAGTCAAAGGATCAAAATTTATATCATGTCGAAGGGCGCCTTTACCTTGGGGGTGGTTGCCAAACCATCTCGGGGATGGAATTGTTTAAATATATTTTAACCATAGGAATCGATAGAAAAATTATTTTTAAGCAAAAAATGTTCCATGTATTTTTTTTTTGTAAAATGTATACTTTTCGAGTTATTCGCGATGTAATTGCTGTGGGACCAATACAAACCAAGTTGTGGTTTGTTAAAGGTTAGCTGTTATTCATAAAACACAAAATTTTAGAGTTTCAAAGGCAAATAACGCAAAAACTACGTATTTTTCTAGGAAAACTAATAGGCATTTTTTTGAAGCATTTGCAAACACCTTTCTTTTTTTTTTTTAAAGTATGTATTATAAAAGTTGAGTGAGTTATGATTAAAATAAGGTTGGACCAACATTTTTTGAGTGCAAAAATTTTCGAAAACAACCCCTAATTACCACCTTAATTAAAATGAGTCATAGCCCTTTTTTAATTCTCTTTATCTATGTATCATAAACACATTCTAAAATTTTTATCTATTTAAAATGCTTAATTTTGAAAAAAATGGAGCTGCAAGTGAAAATGCAAATTCAGAATTTTAATAAAAAGTTACCATTTCTTCAAAATAACTCAAAAACTAAGGAAGATACGTAGAAATTAAGGTACCAAATTGTAGCTTTTTGAATAACAAACATTACGTGCTTTTTTGATTTACTGTATCTGGGAAATTAGGTAAGATATACACCTTTAAACTGCGAGTGTATAGACGAGAACTACCTTGTTTCAGGCCTTTAAACTCACCCCTTTAAAAAAGTAATGGTTTTAAACAGTTTTAATATATGGGACCTTATAGCTCTTGAAAAAACCAGTAAAATGGTGTTTTTAAGATCTTTTTATCACAAAAACCAAAGGAGTTATGCTTAAAAAACCAATTTTTTGAAGCGATTTGATGCATTTTTTAAAAAATCAGCGGTTTTGTACTTTTTTTTGCATTGTAATATTGTAGAGGGTGGATTTTTAAGGATTAAAATATTACAAAATTAAAGGTTTGAAATATATTAAATTATGTTTTAAAGAATTCAATACCTATTTTTCAATTTAAATAAGCCTAATTTTATGTGACTTAAGCTTTAATATAAAGGTTTTTGCAATAAGGGGTAGTTTTCACCTCTAAAAAGTAAAAAGCGACCTTTAGCATAATGGAGATTTCAAGGGGAAGGTGAGTTAAGCCTAAACCCAAATTTTCATGCAAAACACTGTGATAATATAATATATTTTTGGGATATATATATATATATATATATATATATATATATATATATATATATATATATATATATATATATATATATATATATATATATATATATATATATATATATATATATATATATATATATAAAATAAGGAGGAGGGGAAATCTTGGCCGACCAGTTAAACAACAAAGGTAATAAATTTCTTGGGTATCGGTCCAGGAGAGGGCTTATTAAAGTGAAACACTTCTTAGTTTAACGAGCTTTCGAAAATATTTATTTCCTTCTTCAGGTCTACAATATGGAAAAAACAATACAATAAAAAATCAAATCTTTCTCAATTTTAGGTATACTTACAACTAAATGCATTATTTAGAAGTTGATAACATCAACAACAGCTGAATTTTACAATGTATAGAAACAGGATATTAATAAGTTTTTGAAAAATTCATATTAATGTTTCTTAGTTCTAAGCTGATACATTTTTAAAATATTATATTGTTATTAAATGTAAGACTAGTACAGAATGGATGGATTTCTATACCACTTTATTCGTTTCAGGGTCTTTTTAGTTTAACATGTATTTTTTAAGTTTTTTATTTTTGGAATGCGAGTATAAGGTCCGGGCATATCTAGGTTAAAGTTGAGATATTGTTAACTTAACTGGAAGATAGATTTACTTATGACTGAATGTGTATGTAATGTGCAAAGTTGAAAAATTAGTAATGGTAAAAAAATATTTTTAAACAGTAAATATGTAGTGTCTTAATGATCACGGAGCTCTTATCTCTCACATAAGAGCATGTGTGTACGTACGTGTATGTCTGTGTGAGTGTGTAGGTATAACTTTATCTGTCACCTAAGGGTAAGTGTTTGTGTGTGTGTGTGTGCATGTGTATGGGTATGTGTGTAAACCCTTATCTGTCACCTAAGGGTTAGTGTGTGTGTATGGGTGTATATGTTGGTGTATGTGCACCCCCTTATCTGTCACCTAAGGGTTAGTGTTTGTATGTGTGAGTGTGTGCGTGTGTGTGGGGCACGTACGTGACCGAGAAAACACAAATTATATTGTATGATGATGTTTTGTCTTTTCCCAGATTTTATGTTTTATTATTTACTTACAGCCCTTCGCCCATAGCATTACCATACACTTATCCTAGAGTTATATTTAGGTCCAGTGTAGCATAAAAGTGATAACAATAGAGAAAAAAACATAAAAAAAAGGGGGGAAGGACCAGCCTACATTTTTAAGTGAGGTTCAACTGAACGTAAAGAGTGGTTACTTATAAAAGAAATGTTAGGTTATAAAAGGAATGTTAGGTTATAAAGAAGGGAAAACCAGAGAATAAAAAAAAACTACAGAACCAAAAATCAAAAGTATTAAAAAATTAATTAAGTTGACAGTTATTGTTAAAATGTTTTAGCTTGATGAAAAAAGAACTATTGGAATCATTGTTTTTGTCTTTTGTTTTAGGTTAAAATTGAGTAAGTTAGAGTAAATGACACTTAGATTGTCAATGTCAGTTTTTTTATTGATGCTGTTAGAATGTTTATATATCTCTATCATCTCTAGAACCACTCTTTTGTTATAATTCGCCTCCACACACAAAATTTTTGTTTCTTTAAAATTAAAAATATGTCCAAGTTGATTACAATGTTGAGACAATGCACAAGAGTTTTTTCCTCTATATATATATATATATATATATATATATATATATATATATATATATATATATATATATATATATATATATATATATATATATATATATATATATATTTTTTAAATCATAATAGGGGTTGATTTTTAAGGTCTAACATATTTCAAATAATGTTTCAAAGAAACAAAATATTAGATACCTTTTTAACTTATTTGAGTCAAATTTTACTCAACTTAAGCTTTAATGTATAGTTGTATGGGTTTTAGCAATAAAGCGTAGTTTTCACCCCTAAAAAATAAGGAGCACCCATAGGAAATAATATAGGTTTTGAAGAGGAGGGTAAGTTAAGCTTAATCCCAAATTTTCATGCAAATCTATGCATTTTGAAAAAATTGACAGCTTTTGCACATTTTTCAGCTTAGTTTTCTGGACTACTAATATGTTAATATTTTTTGGATATTAGAACAAAAAATTTAGAATTAAAAGGATATAAACTTTACTAGTAATTCTTAAAAAATAATAATAAACAAATTTAACAAAAGTAAATCATAAGAAAAATTAAATGACAATTCTTTAAAACAAACAAATTTTATAATATAAAAACAAAATATAAATTAAAATGGTAAAACAAATAAGTCTGTTTTTGAACTATGTATTATTTAATTATAGACAAAACCCTATACCAACATTTCTCTTCGGACTTTTTTTTGCAAAATCATTATGTCATTAAAATTTACGATAACATTTTTTTTAATGAATCGCAAACTTGCCGCCCCCCATATTTGCCGCCCTAGGCTTCAGCCTACTCAGCCTTTGCGTAAATCCCCCCCTGACTGTAAAAATTCCATTTGAATTGCACAAAATCTTTAAAATTGCTGGACTTGTATATTATTATTATTAAAAAATTAAACCAACAGGCTTTTTTATCAAGTTAAAATCAGGTAGTAAAATAAAGTTACAATGCGTTAAAATGTGCATTAAAATTTTGGTAATTGGTTAAATGTGTAGCTCCACATATTTTGAATCATAAAAAAATCGAAAAATGGAGGTTTTGACAGGTTTTTTTGTTCTATTTTAAGGCAGATTTACGAATCTTTTAAGTAAAATCCAAAAAAACATTGGTGTTAGTTTTTATTAAAAAAAACAATGGGTATTTTTTAAGTTTTTTGTCAATAAAATTCATCCATTTAAGCTTAGCAATTTCTATTGATTTGTTTTATATTTTACGTGTAAACAAAAAATAATTTCAATAAACATTTTTTTTAAATATCAATTTTTTTGATTTTTCAAATATTTACAAAAAAATAATCGAAAAATTGTCATTTTTGATTTTTTTTTAATTATTTTATTTTGAATGAACTTTAAAAATAAAAAATATTTGACAACTTAAAAAAAAATTATTGATGTTGATTTTACATCTCAAAAAAGTAGAGCCACACATCTACACAGTTATCAAAATTTTCTAACTGAAATCTGAGGCAAACGGATGGATCTGACTTTTGGGGGAAACGTATCTTTTTTATTTAGAATTGTCTAGTTTTTTTGACTGTTAACCACATATGTCAAAAAAGAACCCGAATGCTTACTAACCATTAAAGATGGTTTACTTATGCGTAGCCAGTCACAAACCTGAGACATCTAGGTTGGAGAGACTGCGCAAAAACACAAAATATCACGCAAGACAGTTAAAAACTATTATTTTTTGCAAAAATATAAATTCGCAACAAGATAAACACATCACATCGTCATTTACAACACTAAATCGACTAAATCAACTAAACCACAGTTGACACATGAAATAAAATTTGTCCGTATTTGTAGTGTTGCCACCCACTATAAGTCCTAGTTATTTCTAAAAATACCCAGGCAACTTGCTTCGCATTTGTGTACCATTTTTTACACCGGCGCTTATGGAAGTCAGTATTCATGTTCTGTTTTGATGCCTGTGCTGTTAACTTAGATTTAGAAAAATTTTTGTAACAAAACTTTCCCCACCCGTAAAAACTAGCTGCTTATCAGTCGTATATTAATTTACTTTTTATGACATTAAATTTTACATAAAGTTTAATAGAATTTTAATTTCATTAAAATTACATTTTTCAAGTAGTTGCAATTAATTAAAAATCGTTTTCAGTATTAACCCTTAAACGGGCCGTGACTTAAAAACGGGGCATTTCCAGCCCCATGTTAATATACGTTTTTTCTTATTTTAACGAGAGGAAGATATTGCCGACAGGCTTACGATTACATTTAAAACACCTTGTATATGGTTTGCGCAACTGATCGCATATTCCAAAAATCCTGCTTCTGATTTCTAGATAATAAATAAATATAAAGAAGACAGGCATTCGTTTTTTAGAAATTAAATTTATGGGTACGACAAAGTCTCTTTTCGAAGGAGCTATTAAGTTCGTGGTATATACCTACCATTATAGATAATAATACGAATTACTTTTGTTCCCAGAATAATAATTATGCTCTACGAATAGCATCACCATAATATTATTAAGAACCCCTTAATAGCGATAAGGCAAATTATACCGACGTAGGTATATGAGTACATTTATAGTTCCCAGAAACAATATGCGTATAATATAATGATCAAAAATAATTATCAATTACTGCATTAATATAGCGATATTAATTTTTTAAAGTTTAACCTATTAAATGGACGCGATAATGGTTTATGTAGAACATAAACAATTAAAATATGCATGCACTTTTAATAGCGGCTCTACACTCGTCCGCGAATCGCGGATGCGAACTTTGGGAATGATTTGCGTCAGATTTCTGCGCAAAAAATATGGCCCGTCTATACTCGAAATTTTCACGGTTGCGGTCATTGTCTCGCTATGTCGCGGGCTTAAAAACCGACATATAATGGAAAATGCCGCGAAGCGCGAACGCCAAGCCGCGAAACAATCTACACTCGCGTTTCACGACTTTTGCGGGCTTTCGTGCAAGTGCAGAGACAACTTTACTATCGCGGCCCAAATGCCCTGATAGTCGTGAGACGCGAGTGTAGATGATTTCGTGGCTTGGCGTTCGCGCTTCGCGGCTTCACCCATTTGATGTCGGTTTTTAAGCTCGCGACCAAGAGAAACAATAAACGTGAGCGAAAATATTGCGAATGTAGACTGCTATATATTCTTTAGGCACAGATCTGACGCGAATTTATAGAGTTTAAATACACAATTATTGTACTTTAAGAACATGGTTCTGTAGATTTTTTTAAAAATGAATTTTTTGTTGGCCTTTTTTAAATAGAAAAATTATGTATAAAGTATAAAGTACAAGTTTTCATAATTATTATGACAAATATACATTTTGCAGCGTATTGCTGCTACTGCTTATACCGCCAAAGTACACAAAAATAATACATTATTTTATTATTTTTATTTTTTTCATATTGTTGAATTTGATACTATACATATTGAATTTAAAGTTTTTTTCTAGTTTTTATAATGATTTCTTCAAGGCCTGTAAAATCACTTACATCTTTATAAAAATTTAATCCGTTTTAAAGTTGAATTTTTAAGGGCTTTCATCGGTCTGGCTTTATTTTTTAGTGCAGCCTAAAGTAGTAAGGGAAGGTTTCAAAGAAAATAAATTTCATCGAAAAAAAGGTATCTTCGTAAAAGCCTTTTTACACTAAAGGTTACTTTTTAACGATAGAAATGCTATAATATAGTGCAATATTTTTTATATCAATATCCCTTACTGGGATTAAAATAAAAATTTTTAAATGACAAAAAATATATTAAAAATGAAATAATCTTTTAACGTTTTTTTTATCTGTATATTCTTTATTTGATTTACTTAAATAAATTAGACCATTCCCTTTGACGGTGCTTTTTAAGCAGCTAAACATTCCTAAATGTTCTGCTGAAGGAGGGACTGAATTTTTTTTTCAAAATGTCCAACAGTTTTGGACTAATTTTCAAATATTTATGTATGTAAAGTATTAAAGTTCTGCTTCAGCCAAAAACAGTTAAAATCATAAACTTACTTATGGCAATTAGGTTATAATAAAAACATTTGTTTTTCTAAAGTAACCCCCAAGTTTAAAATTTTACTTTTACATATGTATCTATTTTACTTTACATATGTTACTATACAATGTAAAAATCCATAGCTAAATTTACAAAAAAATTTATTAATATCACTTTTTAGCAAGTTTTCGGCTATCACGAAGTTACAGATACCGGGTTTCCCATCATATATTTTGCACAGTTGTGCTCTAAAACTACTATATCTAAATCACACATACTTGAATGTGCCAAAATTTGTTAACAATTTTTTGATATTTTTGCACAACTTAGTTGGTTTTGTGGGGTAAATATACGGAAATTGTTTAGATACTTGGTATTAAACATACACAATCACCTCTGCACAATACTGGTGGTTGATTGTAAAGAGCACTTTGTTGATTTGTTGTATAATTCTGTAGGTTTCAGATACAGTTTTTTACACGACAAAATGAAAAAAAAAACTATACCAGTATTTTTCTAGGTGTGACATTTCAAACATATAGTTAAACTTCCCAAAATATTATTAATGTCACGTAGTGTGATGATCAGAGGGTCGAATATTGAAATGATTTTATCTACGGTGGTAATCATATTAATCCTAATGGTTTAATTTTTACCCTTTTGTGTAAACTAACACATGTTTTTTTTCCTCGGCAATTAGATGAAACCCACCATTAGGAGATTCTTTTGATGATTATGCTCATAGTTATTTATATAAATTTGTCATGAACATTACCATTTACAAATTTGGTTCACGAATTTTTTGATTTAAAACAAGATATCAAAACGATTAGTTATAGGGAAAATTAATAAAACCATGGTTTTAAGCAGGTGGAATGACTTAAAAAAATAATTAAGAGTATAAGATTACGGACTGTGCTGAAAGTTAATTTTAAATAGATTATAATTTATTTATTATTCATAATAAATAAAAAATAATGACATAATTTAAAAAAACTTAGTACCAAGAAAATGGACAACAAAACCATTTAGGATTTTCACGGTACTACTTCGTTAGCGTTAATTAAATATTTATCAATTTTTTTACACCAAACATGGAATGATCCCATTGACAGCATATTATGATTTTTAAAATAATTTGATTTTAAGCTAAGCTGTCACTTTTCCCGAAAATATATGACACAAATAGGGTAACTTTTATAATAATGCCGTTTTTCTTTTTACATTTTGATCAGTAGGGTAATTAAAAGTTACATAAAAACAGCCACAACAATAAAGTCGCTATTTTTATAAAAATCCTTACATGAATACCTGGACAATTTGTGTAAAGTAGTCTAATTTTGTCTTAAGTAAAAATGAGACACTTTTTACTTGCGGCAGAAACTATATAATTGCAGTGGCTATGGAAAAGAATGTAACTTTACTGTGGTAATCTTTGTCATATTTTATTTAATTTTTAAAATAATCTTATTTTTAGTTAAGCTATCACTTTTAGAGTCAGAAAAAGTAATAATGGTTTTTAATTATTTGGTCCAAGAATAATTTTTTGAAGTCAAATGCAAAACTATTTTTACCATAATTAAATCTTAATATATCCTTAGATATCCACAACATTTTAACACAACAGTTAATGAAAAGTAAACATAAAATGCTTAATTAGATATATGCCATTATTTATTAATTAACTTTTTACTACACAACAATAAAAAATTTAAAAATGGTTTTATTGCTTTATGTAAGGACATCTTCTAGGCTCTGTAATGTATATATGTTGTCGCTAATTATTTTAAACAAATAAATGGTCATCCAAAATTTAAACTCACTGTGTTCAATGAACTCACACCAAAAACACTTATGTTAAATAAGGGCCAAGTTTCTATCCAAAAATCGAGGTCTCTTGGATCTAAAATTGGACCGTCTTATCCCAAATAAATTGCATATACAGGGTGTCCCAAAAGTAATGGGACACAGAGCAACAACAGATTCCTTAGTTCGAAATAATGCAATCTACGTAAACTTGCCTTATCCGAAAGTTGATAATAACAAAGATACAGGGTGTTAAACTTTAAATTTTGCTTTCGTTTTTTCTTAATAATCCTTTAACCAAATAATCTAGCGGTACAAAATTTGGGATCTGGGGGTTTTCTGAGCTGAGAAATTTAAATTCGTCCACGCTTTTGATGTTGCTGGTAGAGGGCGCCAGCTACGGCCTACCTCACTTGTTTTAAATGTCGGAACTTTTTTAAGCTTAGAGTTATTGACCTGTTTATTAAAAAATAAGTTACTTTAAATCCATCTGCATCAAAAATGTATACTTTATTTAAGTCTCTAGGAGCAGCCGTTCTCGAGATAAACGCACTTTAAAGGATCCCGCAATTTTTTATAGAAAATGAATTTTGGCCAATTGTTTTCAAACTTTGCATAGTGATAGTTCTTAACACGCTGATTAAAGGTCTTCCTGGGCACAAAACTCGAAAACGCCTCCAATCCCCCCAAAATCACTCTCAAAAGTCCCCAAATCCCCAGTGACCTTTGAGGGTGATTTTGGAGGGGTTGGAGGCGTTTTCGGGTTTTGTGCCCAGGAAGACCTCTGATCAGCGTGTTAAGAACTATCACTAGCAAAGTTTGAAAACAATTGGAAAATTCATTTTCCATAAAAAAATTGCGGGATCCTTAAAGTGCGTTTATCGAGAACGCTCTCTAGAGTCTTAAATAAAGTATACATTTTGATGGATGAAATTATAGCAACTTATTTTTTAATAAACAAGTCAATATTCTAAGCTTAAAAAAGTTAGACATCTAAAACAAGTGAGGTAGGCTGGCGCCTCTAGTAGCAACATCAAAAGCGTGGACAATTAAATTTCTTCCTCAGAAAACCCCCAGACCCCAAATTTTGTACCGCTAGGTCATTTGGTTAAAGAATTATTAAGAAAAAACGAAAGCAAAATTAAAAGTTTAGCACCCTGTATCTTTGTTATTATCAACTTTCGGATTAGGCAAGTTTACGTAAATTGCATTATTTTGACCTAAGGAATCTGCTGTTGCTCTGTGTCCCATTACTTTTGGGACACCCTGTATAACTCACCCTTCTCTTTGGGATACATTACTGAGTACCTACCCATTAGGTGGGTTGAATTAAAAGTTCAAATGCAAAATGCAATTTCTGTGTTACATATGCAAAAATCAGATAAATTGTGACAGAGGGTAAAAAAGTAACATAACTTAAATACTACAGATCTGCCAGTAATAATATTCTTTTTTGTACCCACTAAGATTCTATTGTTGCCGCTACACGAAAAGCATCATATTTTTATCTAAGATAAAATATGACTACTCCAGACAAAATTTGACGGTATTTTTATAAGAAAGTGACGCTTTTGTTGTAGTAACTGGTTTTTTATAAATTTCAATTAACCTACTGATTAAAATGTTAAAAGAAAAACAACATCACCTTAAAAGTGACCCTATTTGTGTTAATTTATTTGCGAGGAGCGTGACATAAGCCAAAAAAATACATATCTTTTTAGCTTAAAAGCAAAATAATTAAAAAAAAAACACAATATGCTATCAGTAGGGTCTACCATTCCTTATTTGGTGTAATAAAAATATTTAATGAATACGTAGTTACTGCTTACGTAGTAATACCTTAAAAATCTTAGATTTTTTTGTTGGCCATTTTCTTAAAACTAAGTTTTTTGAGTTATGTCACTTTTCTTCCGTAATGACAATATAAAGTAGTAAATATGTTTTAAGTTTTGTGGCAAATTCAGATTTTAGTATGTTTTCGTTGAAATTCTCACCTTGAAATTTTCTAGAAAATGAGACCACTTCCGTCCAGGTCCCGGGGTATAGCGAGCTGAGCCTGCTCAGTCTTATAAACTTGCAGATCGCTTGCAACAAAATAGAAAAAAAACCCAAAAACCCAAAAAATGAAAAACACTAATCTACGTTTCTATGGAAAGTCGCCCAGCGTTGTCAAGATGAAATTAAAAGAAATAATAGAAATTTAAACTAAATTTTAAAAAATTTTGCTTTAAAAACTCGGGAAATATTAAAAACTAATATGTCATTTATGACGTCATAAAAAGTATAAAACTCTAAAATCCTAAGTTTGTAAAGCAAAATTTATTAAAATTAAGTTAAATTTCCATTTTTTTTATATTATAGGGCTAAGCAGGCTCAGCTCGCTATACCCCGGGACCTGGACCGAAGTGGTCCAATTTTCTAGAAAATTTCAAAGCAAGAATCCGAACGAAAACATACTAAAATATAAAGTAGCTTGTACAGCCTTTATTTTTTATTATAAAGCCTAATAAAATGTAAATATAGAGCTAATAAAGCAGTGCATTTTGTACTTAAAAAAAAGTTCAAAGTTATTTTCAGTGTATAAAAATATAAGTGACTCTCTATTGTTCTAAAATGAATACAATTTTGAAATATTTGGTCGAGTTCAATTCGGACAAGCGAAATGATGGATGGGACCTGTCAAGCGAGAGCAAATTGTGTCGAGCCAAAACGACTATCGACTAATGTTTTTGGTAAAATGAAAATTCATTTTCCTCATATATCAATCATGTTTCCCGTGCTCGTCTTTGTGTTTTCGAAATATATTAAAGAGATTATATACTCTATCTTCATGCATTTAAATTTTTATCGACTCTAATCTTATGAATAAAATAGATTATAGGGTGCATGAATAGTGCCTATTTATCTTTCCACGAAAAGCGAAAATAATTTTGTTTTTAATTAGGTTTTTAAAAGATGTTAAAACAAAGAAAAGTACAATTTGTTTGCAATGTATGTGTGTGTGTTCTGGGCACCTTATAAAAGATAAAAAAAATAAGAACATATTTTAAACATTTTAAAAAATATGTAAGGTTAAAATTAAAAATTTTGTTATGCTATGTAAAATCCAAACTATTTAAAACACAGACGTATGGTGTGATCCATGTAAATGGAATCCTGGTTGGTGGGTTGGTTGGATTAATCGAAGTTGGTCGTGTAACAATATTTGCCCTTCCCTTTATTGGTTTATTGTCCTTTCCTTGTTACAGAAGTATGTTTCTCCTTATCAACCTATTCAACCAAGAGGGCATTCATGAATTACGTGTTTTTATTTTCATTTAAATCCCTCCCTTCCCACCCCTTTGGTGAGATTTTGTAAGATATCGTCAGACCTCCCCTTCCCCTTACGTGATATTTACTTTACAATTTTAAAATAATTAAATCTATTTTACCCGGAATTAACTTTGTTTTTTAAAAGCTTGGATTTTTTTGTCATTTTAAAACTCTGAACGTTATTTTTTATTTGTCGTGGAAATCATAAGTATATTCGGAAGGAAAGAGAAGATAAAGGAAAATAAATAATACTTCAACATCCTGCATTTAAAAACATTTGACATATTTTTTTATAAACATTTTAATTCTGGAATCACTCCATATTAATATTGCCATAATATTTAGGTATACTCTGTATAACCTAAACTAATTAGCTCTTTGGAGGCTAAAGGACAAAGAAAAATCGTACAAGTAAACAGCGGTGTCCCGCAGGGATCGCTACTCGGCCCTACACTATGGAACAACCTATATGATGATTTATTTAAAATCGAAATACCGGCGGGAGTTACCTTAATAGGATTTGCTGATGATATTGCGCTGACTGTTGTGGCAAAAGGCGAGCAACTTCTAATGGATACAGCAGATATAGCCCTATCACAAGTCTCAAACTGGCTAAGGGCCAATTGACTTAGCCTAGGCCCGAGAAAACGGCGGCCGTACTTCTTACTACCAAAAGGCACACAAGACCCATCTTTTTTACAATACAAGGAACACATGAAAAACCTAGCAAAGCAATTAAATATCTAGGGGTATGGCTCGACACTTCGTGCTCCTTGACAGAACACGTCAAGCGAAGTTGCGATAAAGTTGAGAAAACTGTGGCAGCGTTGACGTGCCTTAGCCTAACTTAGGTGAACCAAGGGCGTCAAAAAGAAGAGTAATGACAGGAGTAGTCCACTCGCAAATGTTATACGCAGCACCTGTTTGGTACAACAAATTAGAAACAAATAAAAAAAACTAGCTAGACTCCAGAGGCTTATCTCTATAAAGATATGCAGCGCATACCGCACTATTTCAACAGAAGCTGTGGGAGTAATAGCAGGCATACCACCTATAAAATACCTAATAAGTGAAAGACACGAGAAATACACAGGAGTGGAATCACATGTAGCGAAATAGAACTTAATACTCAACAAAGGGTCGCTGGACCAACAGACTCATACCAGAAATACAGACATGGATCAACCCCCCATATGGAGAAGTTGACTACTTTCTTACTCAAGCTTTATCAAAACATGGGTGCTTTAGAAAGTACTTATATGACAGAAGAAGGGCTGAAGTAGAGGAATGTACCTACTGCGACGGCGTAGATGATGCCGAACATACCCTATTCGTCTGAACTCGGTGGGAAGAGGTCAGAATGCTATATTTTTAGCAAGCAGGGCTGGAATTTAATATAGCAAATATGATGGCAAATCTATGCACGTCAAAAACTGGATGTGTGAACGTCTAGGGAACGATTAGAAAAATCATTGAATCAAAAGAAATAGAAAGCCGTTAGAAAAACAGAAAGTCAAAAAGACAACACCCCCACTGATGCAATGCGAGAGCAGATTCTGGTGGCAGGAGTTTGGTGACTTAAAGAAGGGGTTTTTTTAGTCGGTAGTACTAATTCTGGATTGGTCCGACATAACTGGCGGTCACACAACATCGACCGCGGTATGCGTAAAGGCATTTTTCCTCTTCTCAGCAAGAAAAACAAAACTAATTAGCTCGATTCTGTAGAAAAGTCTTTCAGTGGTGTTTATTTTGACCATATTTAAATTAATAAATTTGATAACCACGATTTATCCACTCTTTTATTTAAGATACATCTGGAAGTGGTGAAACATTTTTCAATAGCCACTAGTATTTAAGAAGTACCGTAAAGTTAAAAGTAGATGATTAAGTGCCATGCAAAAAATTGCAAAAAGAAGATTTGTCGACATGTCAAAACCACAAAATAAAGGTTTTTGCGTTCTTTTTGCGAATTCTTGATATTTTAATATATAATATTTGGGGGCTACTTATAAATTACGTCACATGAATTCCAAGATTTTTTTGACCCCTCCCCCCGTCCCTTTCACAACTCGTCACATTTGTAAGACCCACTCCCCCATAGTGTGAAGTCACTTATTTTAAAATTTTACATCTAAAAATAATCAAAACAGTAATTTCATTTTTTTTAAGATTTTTTATTAAAACATTGGTTTTATAGAATTAACATCACCCTATAAGCATACAGAAAGAGTTAGTAGAATTTTTAAGTTTTTTGTTTACATTTAAGTTTTGCGTTTTAATAATTTTGATTCTTACATGTGATGTCACAAAGCTGATGACCCCTTATATGGTATACGCCTTGTCACATAATGTCACAATCCTCTAACTCTACACCCCTGCCCCCTTAAGGTGTGACGTAATTTATGGATGGCCACTTACTGCATGCAATGTAAACACATTATACACATTATACACACAGTATTCCCTTCTTCTACATAAAAAATAAATATATCTTTGCTTTATAAAATAAGGTTACTAAGTAAAATAGTGATAAAATTAATTAATATTTTCAAAACCGCTTTAGATATTACAGCGATATTTATTAGATTTGTAGTAACATATTTAATAATGGTGCATATGTTTGAATATAAATATTAATTTTAGCTTTAAAAGCTGAGTGCGTACGAGCACTAACTTTGATTGGGTTTTTGCTCAAATAAAAATTGTTTTTAAGTTCCTTGTTTAATTTAAAATATAAATAAATGTGTTTCTACGTTTATTTCTACGAGGCACCGTTTTTTGAGAAAAAAGGATAAAAACCATTCATTGTACTGCCCAAGAAAATGTATGTTATTATTTATTGAAAAATGCAATTTTCTAGTAAATCTCACTGACATGTATAATGTCACTTGTGTTGACAACATTATTATAATTTAGCTTTTAATTGCGGGTTTTTTAAGTACTGCAAGAAAGTTAAGGTCCAGTGTTTAAGGAATACCTAAACCCATACAAAAATACCTTTACAATTTATTCAACATTATCTCTATTTCTTTAAAAAGTGCAAAAAACTAACATTCAACCTTAATCCATTGATATTTATCTTGCTTCTGGCCTTAGTTTTTTCGTTTTTTCACTGATATTTATAATAAACAGCACAAAAATCTGATGGTTATTTTAAACACCGTATTTCACCAACATGTTTAAAATAAAAACCAATATGCATTTATGGAATATCATATTACAGAAATGGTTAAAATAACGACTAGTCTTAAACATAACAACCAAAATTAGTGTTCAAAACATCACCACTTGCTTACAAAATCGAGCTGAATAACCAAAGTAACATTCTTTAAGATTTTATACTACTATAAGCGGGCTTGTATAACATATGACATAAGAGTTAATAGTTTCACTTTCATCTCGGAAGTGGAATAAACCGTTCGGAAGTGTGCCGGTTACACAAGAGTTGCTCCTTTTTGTAGCCTGACCAACTATTGAAGTAAATATCAACCAAAAAGCACCAGGCGAGTATCTAGCTAAAGGAGTTTTAGCGGTACTAACATACGTTCTACACGATATTGACTATCTGGTTAGTTAGTAGCATCCATAAATACATATACAAAGTATTATTTTTATTTGAAAATCCAAGGTCTATATATATATATATATATATATATATATATATATATATATATATATATATATATATATATATATATATATATATATATATATATATTTTATATATATATATATATGTATTTATATATATATATATATATATACATATATATATATAATATATATATATATATATATATATATATATATATATATATATATATATATATATATATATATATATATATATATATATATCAGGATTAGTCTGTGAAGCGGGACCCCCCGTTTATTGCTTTAACAGTTCAAATTAAGGAAAAATTTTTATGTATACAGGGTGTATCAGAAAGTCCATACAAGGATAAAGTTTATTTTTTTAAATGATATTTTTTGTTACATACTTGATTTCTTCATAAAATTCTAGATATTTTTTGTCAGGCATATCATATCCCTATATTTAATTGTTTACGAGATATTCGCATTTTAATACAATTTTGGAAGGGAAAAATCCGCTCATCTTTTTTTGAGAGTGGCATAACAACCATAGTAACTAGTTAAAAATATCAAAACGACAGTTTTTTAAGTATAAAAATATTATTTTAAATACATATCTAATGGTCCTAAGAAGATGTTATGGCTAATAACAGATATAATGAAAAATTTCCAATAAATTAATTATGTGATATGATTCTAATCATCAAAGAATGCAAATCAAAGATAAAAACTGCGAAAAGTTCGTATAGATCAAAACAGTAACACATTTAAAAATTTAAAAATTTTGCTTTTATTAATCTGTAAAAAAGTTGTTTAAATCGTTTTTTTTTTTGTTTAAGATTAAGCCTATTTCTACTTGTGATGTTCCTTTATTCTGGTTTTCAGTTTATCAAGCCAGTGATTAATTGACTTGGAAAACAGCGCAGGGTAATGCAGATATTTCTTTTCCAGCATCTGAAACTAATTTTAGACTAGGGCACTAAAAATGTTGTTCAGTTTAGTGTCTCAAAAAGACAATATTGTTCGTTGTCGCGAGAAAAGAGTAACAATACTCATTTTTTTACAAGCGGCAAAGTTCTGCACAATAAAGAATCATTTCACCTTGTGGGCATTACCTTAGAACTATTTTAATTTGCATAAGCATAAATTATATTATTTACCACAGCAGCTTCGAAAAAGCTTGGATTTCCTCTTCAATCTATAAAGTATTTTTCCCCTTTTAATTTGTATACTCTGTATGTACCACAAATCAAACCTTCTCTGAAATATCCCATGTCTGGAAAATGGTGTCTTCCACAACTTTTAGTGTTGTTAGCCCTCTAATGCCATCGATGAGCTGGAGGAAATCTGTCGCCCTTTTATAGGTTATTTACAGGTTCTGCTTGGCGGAGCAATGGAAAAACATGTAGTGTCACTTTTATGCAACCTTTTACAGTCTATCTATAGAGGCCTCGAGCTTCGCACATTGTTTGTTTCTTTATTCCTAGAGTATCCAGACTGTTAAACCTGCTGTCTGCAATCCTCCCAACCTTTGAGTTTCTTAATGCACTCACGGTACGTTAGTACTTACGCTTTAAGCCTTCGTGGATTGGCCAAAGATAAAAAAGGTGTTTTGCCAGCCGATGGTACCTTAAACAACATGTTTTTATTGCTAAACGGTGTTTTGACCATATAAATAAGTGCTAATGTTAAGGTGCATCAATTAGCGTTACTATGCTAAAATGATCAACTCGGTTTTCGCTTTCACTAGACTGTTGATACGGTGCAAAAAAGAGAGGCGCGGAGGGGCGAAAAAATAACACAAGGTGAGCGGGAACACCGGAGCGTTTAAACAATCAGTTTAACAATATTTTAGTTTCTCACTATGTACTGCAAAACACATATTTCAAACTTTGCCAGAAAAAAATAACACGTGACCATGGTACTTACCGGGGAACTTATCATAAGAATATTGTTTGCAATTTGTTTTGTGCTATTAGTGATCTCGGACTACTCCGCATTGTTTAATAAATTAATCGGTGGGAACAGAACGGAAGAATCTAAACATAGTCCGCCCAGACCCACCAACCCTGGGTATGGGGATTCAAAGGCGGATATTGACATAGATGCAGATATAGAAGAGGAGTCTGTTAAACATCTAGGTATGATGATGATTCTTTTTTTATATCTTAACTTGGGTGTGCCCTAATATTTAAAATAGTAAAGGTTGATTAATAAAATAATTACCATATTTTTTGTTTGTTTTGGTTATTTTTTATAGTTGTTTAGGAAGACAGAAGACCTAATATTTTACTGTGAAAGACGAAATAAATTTGTTATGTTCTTTTAGTGAGGATCGAGAACCAAACGTTGCCCTTAGAACAGAAAAATAATCAACAATAATAAAATACTGTCCCTTTCTAAATAAGTTTGCTCAAACCCTCGGTAAAAGGCATTATTTTAAAATATCATCTATCGTCAAGCATTCTATATTTTCATTTCTGGTCGCAGCATTATCTTTATTAAAAGGCCCCATAAGCTATTGACTAGAAAAAAATAGAGGACAAATTTGTAAGAACAATCTTTATTTAAAAAAGAGTTGATTAATACCGTTATTTTAATAATAAAACGTGTGGTAGCAATTGAAGGGTACAGGAGAAAAACGGGCTTAGTCAAATTTTATGATCTTGAAAAAAAGCAATTTTAAATTTCTAAACGCTATAAAAACTTAAGTATACGGATTGATAATTTTTTTTAACAATACAATTTATTGATAACTGGTCGTGCTCGTTTTTCCCCTAAAATTTTTAACAATTTTTTATATGAAGTATGTTTATTTCACTCAAGATTTAGCGTTATTTTTGTAAAACTAATATAGTGAAACAAAACTGAATTTAAAAAATAACTTCGGTATTCTCACGTAAATCTGATCACCTGAAATAATAACTTAATAGTTCGACTAGTGTTAGAAAATAAGTTAGAATTTTTCCACATTTCCAGTTAATTATGCACCAGTGAGGTAAAATAATCTTGAGATTCTTTTTCACAGAACTTTTAAAAACTTTGGAAACTAATAAATTTTTGGACGAAATTGGTATTGGACACAAAATGATACAAAAGCGTTTAAAATAGGGAGCACAAGACGGCTATATAGACAGGTGAAAACGCGACAGAACCCGTTTTTGCTCGGTACCGCACGGACTTATGAGGTTATTTCCCGGTAGGGGTTATTTTTTTTTTTAATTTAATATTTCCTGACCTATCGGGTTCTTGTTGAGGATTTTTTAAAAACAAAATTTAACAATATTTTCTATCGGATGGCGTCAGTATCTCAATTTCGCCTAAAATTGACTTAGCCCGTTTTTTCCCTATACCCTTCAATTGGTAATGTAGCCGAATAGATTGTAGTCCTTTTGTACTAAAGGTCGTTTTGTAACATTTAACAAATATGACTTTTAAGTCTGACGCCTCAGACCTGAGACCTCAGGATTTCATGCTAGCCAGAAATGTGACATTTTTTGTAAAGAGTGCGTAGGAAAAATGCAAGCGTTCTTAAAATATCTGAGGAGGATCTAACTGAAGATCAAGCAATCAGATCAAAGGCAATACACACTGCCCTTAATCTTCAATAGGTTTTTAAAAGTTTTTAATACATTTTTATTTCCAACACTTTTGTTTATAATTATTTACCCACAATGATGTTAGACATCATTGTGGGTAAATAATTATTAAAATAACGTTATAGAGTGACTGTTTCTTAAGAAAACATACTTTTCCTTATATAAAAAAATATTCTAATATTAAAAAAATCGGCAAAAACTGATGAATAGACCAAAAAAATCATATCTCTGTCAAATAATGAAAATAATGAAAAACAATTTCTGGAAAAAAATGAAAAAAATTTGTATATATATATATATAATAATATATATATATATATATATATATATATATATATATATATATATATATATATATATATATATATATATATATATATATATATATATATATATATATATATATATATATATATATATTATATATATAGGGCGTCCCAAAGTAATGGGACACAGAGCAACACAGATTCTTAGGTCAAAATAATGCAATAACTTGCCTTATTCCAAAGTTGATATTTACTAAGATACAGGGTGTCAAACTTTTAATTTTGTTTTCGTTTTTTCTTAATAATTTCTTAACTAAATGTCATAGCGGTACAAAATTTGGGATTTGGGGGTTCTTTGAGGTGATAAATTTAATATTTTTTATGTTGCTGGTAGAGGGCGCCAGCTACGGCTTACCCCACTTGTTTTAGATGGCATAATTTTTTTTAAGCTAAGTATTTTGACCTCTTTATTAAAAAAGTAGTTACTATGATTCCCTTTGCGTCAAAAATGTATACTTTATTTATGTCTCTAGAAGCAATGGTTTTCGAGATAAATGCATTTTAAAGGACCCCGTAATTTTCCTATGGAAAATAGTTTTCGGTCAATAGTTTTCAAACTTTGCAAAGTAATAGTTTTTAAGACGCTGATCAAAAGTCTCCACGGGCACAAAACCCAAAAACCCCTCTAACCCCCCCAAAATCAGCCTTAAAAGTCACCAGGAATTTGGATAATTTTGAGGGAAATTGTGGGAGGGTAGAAGGGGTTTTTGGGTTTTGTGCCCGTGGAGACTTTTAATCAGCGTATTGAAAACTATTATTTTGCAAAGTTTGAAAACAATTGGCCGAAAACCATTTTCCATAAGAAAATTGAGGGGTCCTTTAAAATGCATTTATCTCGAAAACAGTTGCTTTTAAAGACATAAATAGAGTATACATTTTTGACGCAGAGGGAACTATAGTAACTACTTTTTTAATAAACAGGTCAAAATACTAAGCTTAAAAAAAATTATGCCATAGAAAACAAATGGGGTAGGCCGTAGCTGGCGCCCTCTACCAGCAACATGAAAAGTATGGACAAATTTGAATTTATCGCCTCAAAGAACCCCTCAATCCCAAATTTTGTACCGCTATGTCATTTAGTTAAGAAATTATTAAGAAAAACGAAAACAAAATTAAAAGTTTGACACCCTGTATCTCAGTTATTATCAACTTTGGAATAAGCATTGACAGTTGCAGAACAAACAGCAAAGCGTTTTTAAACATTTCGTTTTAATTTGTTCCATCAGAACTTCTCATGACGTCATTTGACTTTCAGCGCATAAATTCAGCGTACTTTTTATCGATGAAATAAAGAACTTGCCCTTCCTTTTACCAATTTTATTTTTTATTTAAAGTGATAGTCAACCTAAAAACTAAAGGGTACTTTGGTCAAAATTTAAAATATGGCAATTCATTTTTGCTATTTTTTAGCCTTAATTTCTGTTTCTTAGTTTTAAAATTCTAAAATCGCAATTGTTTTATGAAAACTACGATATGGCTGCCAATAGCTAAAAAATCAAATAATGCTATTTCTATGTTACTATGTTGCCATCTAATTTTAGGTCACTCTGTATGTGTTAGGTTGGGTGTTTTGGTTTAAAATATTTGGAAAACACACGTTACGTTGTCATTACAATATATGTGGGTTTTTCAAGGATGTTAAAGACTCTAAGATAATTTTTGCACAACAAGATACTTTTATTTTTGGAAGGTTATTTGAACTGGTTTATTTATGGGTCGTAAAATATGGCCTTATACATTTTTCATATACTAATAATACCACTACTGTGGTGTGGTAGTAATTATTAGTTAATTAACCTATACATCGCAATTTTATTAATCCAACACAACCAGAAAAGCTATTTTAAACTATAGACAGCGGTGCAATAATGACTTTGCTTAACTATTAGGGAAAATGTCTTTTAATTATTATTTTTTTAAATTTAATATGTTGTAGATCTCGACTTCTTGAACCAATTTCCCCATGGGCTCAATGCGCGGTCGCCTCTAGTTTCAGAGTTATAGAGTCTTAAAGTTGGTTGTTTGCAAAGTTGAGATTTCGAATACCTTCTATAATTTAGAATAGTAAAATATATGAAAAGTTTTTATATAAAATATTTAATGCACAAACTCAGAAATTACATTTTTGATCACATCAGAAGAACAAACGATTAGGTTTCATTGATTTTTCGACATAATATTTTGCTGACACTTATACCAAGGATATAAACATATACAATAGGGTGGATCGAAAAAAGCGTTTTTTCTAAAATACAATTATAATAGCGCGGAAAACTTGCACATAGACGTCATTATAAAGAACAAAATATGTTTTTTTTTTAATTTGAAATCGTGCAAAAGGTCTAAAGTTTCAAAAAATTTCAAAATACCGGTAAATTTCAAAAAAAATACAAAAATTCCCCCAAAAATATTTTTTTGTTCTAATAGTTAAAAAGTGTTTTTCAGAGTGTCCTTAATGAATAAAAAAATTGCTGGACTCATTTTTGTTTAACTGAATTCGCGTTAAAGGCCTAAAGTTGCGGCTTGTATCGTAAACAAAACGATATTTCATGATTTTCGACGACTTTTAAACATGTGCCAAAACCCATAAATGTTTTATTTTTCATTTTTAATACTGTATAAACCATTCAAAATAGTTTTCCTAATCCGTAACTGTATTCGCGCAAAAGGTCTAAATTAAAGTATAAGTTAAGCCATACAGTCCCGTAAAAAACGCCGTTTTCCATATCTGATGAGTGTTTATTTAACACACCAAGGTTTTTAATAAGACTCCAACAAGTAATTTACAAAAAAATATTAGCCAAACATATCATATTGCAGCTCTCAGCTTATTTCAACATTTAATCTGTGCTGAAATGTCCCAGGACTCACGGCGAGGACGTGGCTGCAAGGCGAGTCCCACCTCCGCCCTACCCAACCAACCAACCAGGTGAATTTTATTTAAAATATTAACAGTAACTTTTTACTTTATACAATGCACGTGTTCGTTGTAGGCAAAAGGTTATTTACATAGAAGCTCCTTTGAATTAAATGTGGGCATCAGCTGTCTTGATTTTAAAGTAGCTCTGATAATAACCATCTCGATTTTCATGCCCGCACCCTTTTTTGCTGCTTCTGTAACCAGTTTTACACACCTCTCAACTGACTGGGTGTGGCATGGGAATTTGAGGTAGTTAAACCATGGTAGAGCTTTGTCTTTCAACAAAGAAGCAAAGTGTTCAGTTAGCATCTTGGACAGTAGTGGCGGCGGTGTTAACTTGCAGATTGACCAATCAAATAGTTCGGTATAGTAGTTTGCACTAAAATTTATTGAAGGTACTTTAGTCTCTTACATATCCTTCAGCTGATGGCTCATTTTTGGATTTAATGATCTCCCTGTAGCCAAGTTCTCTTATGTGTGGTCTCTCATCTATTATCATGGCCTAAATCATATTTTTAGGGTGGCAAAAGAATACGTTCCTTTGAATTACTGGAGCAATGATTTGCTTGATATTGTTCGGTAGATGTCTGGTTGTTTTAACTTCCTTCAAAATATGCTTCGGTCCATCTTTCACAGGGTACTTTTTTATATCAAACCAAACAGGTGCATAATATGCACCTGTTTGGTTTGGTTGATTTGTTTCTTTATTTTAAACCAAAGTAAAAAGTTACTGTAAATATTGTCAATAAAATTCACCCTGATTGGGTGGTTGGGTAGGGTGGAGGTGGGACTCGCCTTGCAGCCACGTCCTCGCCGTGAATCCTGGGTCATTTCAGCACAAATTAAATGTTGAAATGCCCTTAGAGCTGCAATATGATATGTTTGGCTAATAATTTTTTTGTAAATCACTTGTTAGAGTCTTATTAAAAACCTTGGTGTGTTAAATAAAAACTCATCAGATATAAAAAACGGCGTTTTTTACGGGACTGTATGGCTAAACTTATACTATAATTCAGACCTTTTGCCCGAATACAGTTACGGAATAACAGGTCTGAAAGTATTTTTTCTGGATTGGAAAAACTATTTTGAATGGTTTTTACAGTATTACAAATGAAAAATAAAACATTTATGGGTTTTGGCACATGTTTAAAAGTCGTCGAAAATCATGAAATACCGTTTTTTTTACGATACAAGCCGCAACTTTAGGCCTTTTGCGCGAATTCAGTTAAACAAAAATGAGTCCAACAACTTTTTGTATGCATTAAGGACACTCTGAAAAACATTTTTTTTTCACTATTAGAACAAAAAAATGTTTTTTTGAAATTTACCCGTATTTTGAAATTTTTTGAAACTGTAGGCTTTTGCGCGATTTCAAATTTTGAAAAAAAATATATTTTGTTCTTTATAATGACGCCTATGCGTAAGTTTTCCGCGCTATTAGAATTGTATCGCAGAAAAAAAACGCATTTTTCGATTCACCCTGATATACAAAGCATAATTTGATACCGCCAAAATGTACAGGTTGGACCAGAACAGGGTGGTTTTGGACTATATATTTTTACTATGCTATTTAATTTTGTATTATCTTCTTAAGTTAAAAAAAGAGATATGTTTTATTAAGTTTTTAAATCGTGTACAGCTTATAACAACCAGAGGTAAGCTTACTATATCGCCAAAATATACAAAAGTTAATTGTGGAATATTTTTACTTTGTCACTGATTTTTATATAATCTATCTAAACCTTTATTGTTTTTTTAAAGGTACAGGTATTCAGAGTCTATCTATATAAAAGAACCAAAAAATGCTTATCTTCACAAAAAAGATAAATTAAACTTCTAGTAAAAAACACCCTTGAAAAATACACATAATTAACAAATACAAACACTAAAACTCCAAATATAATTACAATGGAATTTCTCTATTGGCTGTATCTAAGATAATGGTAAACAGTTGGTTTAAAGGATACTGAACTTTTTGACGTCTTAAACTACCCATGTACCAAAAAAAAAACTTGCGAATACACCAGGTCATGTTATAAGTCAATAGATAATAATTTTTAAACTTTTACTGAGCCTTGTTTTGTCTTTTTGTAAAAGCTACAAATCATTTTTTTTAACGAAATCATTGTAATAAGCACTTTGGATACTTATATATAGACAGACCCAGTTTTGGGCTTTTTGTCCCTTTTGTGTAGGTATACCTCTGGTAACAAGCTGTACATGTTTTATAAAGTAGATAATGTAAAATTAGTTGGCATAGTAAAAATATAGTCTAAAACCACCTTCTTTTTTTCATCCTCTATATTTTGGCGATGTGTATATGTTTGTATCTTTGGCACAAGTTTCCACATTTATATGCCAAAAAATCAATAAAATCTAACCGTTTATTCTTCTGTTATACTCACAAATGTTATTTTTGAAATTGTGCATTTTAATCAATTTAATATTAATTTCATATAAGCTTCCTTCGTAAAGGCCTCCTTTTTGAAGATATTGGCTCCCACAGAGCTCCAATCAAGCTTTGTAGACATAGTTATTGAACCACCGGGTTTATTCCAGTTTTATTTTAAAGAGATGTAATACCAAGTAAGACTCTTCAAATTACTATTAAAGGAAGTGTTGTGAATTACTCACACATAGGGTGTGCGAATAGTTGTCGAATCGAATAGAATAGTAATATTCGGAGATATTCTAATAGTTCAAACTATTTGAATAGTTCGAACTATTTAAATAGTTCCAACTATTCGATTGATTCGAACTATTCGAATGATTCGAACTATTCGAATGATTCGAACTATTCGAATAATTCGAACTATTTAAATAATTCGAAATATTCGAATATTTTTAACAATTTAATTTTTTTTTTTAATAATTGATTGTATAAGCTAGTTATAGGGGTCGTAGTAGCTATTTAAAAATAATAATGCAAATGAAACGCTTAAACTTTTCGATCTAAAATTACGTCTTTAACTATTTTTCATAATACTCCTTTTAAGACTAATCCTAAATGTTAATAATCAAAGAAAAAAATTTTGGCAAAAATAATTTAATATATTTCAGTATGTTATAAATAACTACCACAAGAACTGTCCAATATTGTGTATTCAATATTAATGAGTTGCATTCAAATAAACTGGGAATTTCAAATCATCACAAACTTTTCAAAATTTTTCTAAATTTAAAAAAAAAAGTTTTCAACTCAGTTATTCCACTTATTTAATAGATTTAAATCATTCAAATAGTTCGATATAATCGAATAGATTAAACTATTCAAATAGTTCGAATTATTTAAATAGTTCGAACTATTTAAATTATTTGAATATTCGAATATTTGATTTGAAATTCGAGTCGAATAATCGTATTCGATTCCCCTCAAATAATTCAAAAATTCGAATATTCACAGACCCCTGCTCACACACTCTCGCTTCACGGAGCTCATGTAAAACCCTCTTACGAAGTTTTCAACTAAAAGTTTAACTTTTTATTGACACTATTATGTTGGTGACAAAAGAAAATTCCTCATTTTCATATGCACGACGAATTAAGAAAATTTCTGTTTTTTTTTATTCAACCCGACAGAACTTGGGGGACTAATGGTGCAAATAAAGTTTCGATAACGGTTAGGATTAGCGACATTCACAACATTTCCTCTGATACTAATTTGAAAACTTTTACTTGGTTTTACATCCCATTAAAATAAAATTGGAATGTACTGGTGGTTCAATAAATTATGTCTAAAAAACTTGATTCCATTGGAGCTCTCTCGGAGCCAATATTTCCGGAGAGAAGACGAAAAAACTTTCTATAAACTTGAAGTATTTTTTTCACGTGTTTTCTTCATATCCGGGAGATTTCTACATTTTTCCGGACACCCTGTATAAAAACCTTGCCTTTATTTTAATATTTTATATAATAGCTTAAAGGTATGCATCACAAGATGTTCGGTACAAGCTTTAGGAAGATAGAAAATAAATAACAATTATAGGAGTTATTCGAAATCTCGACTTAGCAAATATTAAACTTTGAGGCTCTATAGCTCTGAAACTAGAGGCGACCGCGCGTTAAACTCTTAAGGACATTTGTTTAAAAAAATTAACCAAAAGCCACTTTCCATAAGAGTTAAACGGTGTCCTTTATTATTGAAAAAAGCACATGTTTTTTATTTACTTTTAATTGTTTATTTCACATTAAGTATTACTTTTTATTTACTAACTTATTATACAGAGTTTTTAAAAATAAACGTTAACATTTTGACAGCGTCTTCCTCTTATTAAAATAAGAAAAAAGGTTCTTATTAACCTGGATCCGGAAATACCTTGTTTTCGAGTTGGAGGGTTGGTAATGGAAACGGCTTTTACTTAATTGCAACTGCTAGACAAAACTATTTTAATGAAATTTTTCCATTTATATTAAGTTTTATGTAGAATTTAATTATATATACGGCTGATGAAGGGTAGGTTTTTAAGAGGCCTTAACTCAAAACGGAGGATTTTCGGACTCATGTTAAATCAAACTTTTTTTCTTACCCTAATAAAAGGAAGTACCAAAAGGCTTTTAGTTCCTTTTAAAACGCCCTGTATATCTAAATATTTGTTTGCTTTTTCTACTGCAAAATGATTTAATTATCGTTTTAAAAGGATTCCCTTGTTGTCTGTAGATGTGGGTATTTTTCTTTTCCAAAGTTATTTCTAATTAAATGTATTCCTTGGTATGTAGATTTCAAAGTCACTAACAATTTGAATTCAAAGGAAAACAGTTATTCAGGGTCAGGTGACGTTTAAAAATATTACCATAAATAAAAAGAATAGGCATTGTACGGGTATTTTCTTCCTTGTCTTTTTTGAAGGTTTAGTCTATTTATTGTTCCAGGTCGATTTTGAAGGTTTATTTTATTTTATTTTATTTTAGTTAGGAAATTAGAAAGGCAATAGTGCAAAGGGCGAATAAAAATATCATGGCATTCGTACCTTTAGACGCCAAATAAATAGTTAAGTCTGTACTTTTAATTGACGAAGTGACCTATTTGCTAAATTAAATTTAAATTATATTTTTCTGGATTTTACCTTATACTATATATTTTTTTAACTAGTCTTTCTAAAGTAAGTCTAACCAGTTAAAATTGATTTTTAAAACGAGAAGGTCTTTTAGTTTTGGTATCAGTGGGTTTCTAGGTCAAATTATTTTTTTTATTTTACTCGGTAAAATTAAATTAAAAAAGTTCTTATAAATAGGGAAATTAATTTCCTAGGACATTATTTGTTAGAGATGATGATTTTCTATTTTAAAGTGGCCTTGAAATAAATATATTTTTTAGTGAATAGGTTGTATAATTAAAAAATATGTTTTTCATGGATTAGTCCAAACTTTGCCTGTTTAGTCCTACAGGTGAAGGTAATTACATAGCAAAATTAAAGTACAATTTTTCAGGAATAAATAATATACTAAGAAATGGTTCGGGCTGGTTGGCATACCAGCGATCGTCTTAAAAAATATTCTTCTAGGATTGCACCCATCTCAACTCGCCTTTTTTAAATGTCTTATGACACGGGTCTTTTGCCGGAAACCTGTTAAACTGCCTTTGTG
The DNA here is from genome assembly GCA_019359885.1 of Listronotus oregonensis. Lineage (NCBI taxonomy): Eukaryota > Metazoa > Arthropoda > Insecta > Coleoptera > Curculionidae > Listronotus > Listronotus oregonensis. The sequence goes on from JAHBCN010000992.1 coordinate 61,527, forward strand.
CAACTTATCGCGAAAAAGAATCTGTAAAACTCTACTTTTTAACTACAAATTTCTCTTAGTTGTCCGTAATGTAATGGAAAAATTCATTAATACCTAAATCTTAAAAAATCTGGAAAAACACAGAACCTTGCCCTTGACTTATGCTTTTGACCGGGTCTGGCATGATACGCTTCATAACAAACTTTCTTCCTATTGTCTTCCACCTAAACTTTTTTCTTGCCTTTTTACTTTTCTTTCTAATCGACGTATATCAGTTATATAGATGGTCACTTCTCCAGCTTTTACCAAGTTAATGTTTGTGTGTTAATTCCAGTTTAGGTTTACTGACGATAGTGCCTTTTACTCTAATATTTACTTTCTTAAGCCAGTGTTTAAGCCTGATTTGCAGGGTATGCTTAATTATCTTTTTCTGGGCGTTAAAAATCTTGTCACGTTTAGAGAAAAGCTTTCTTTTTTGACCCACCGGCGCGAAGGGCTGTAGGGGATCTTTTACTATTTATATGTATTTTCGTGGGTTGTGCTTCGATGAATTAGCGGGTATTATTCCTCCTCTGGCAAATCTCAATAGAGCAACACCAAACCGCCACTCTTAGGCATTCCTTTACAGTCCAATTTGAGAGGCCTCGAACTTCCCACTTTGTTTGTTTCTTTGCCCCTACAGTGTCTAGATTGTTTAACCTACTGCCCACAGAGGTCTTCTTTTCTCTAGATATTTAAATATTTAAGTTCCGGGTAAATAAACTTCTCTTACCACACATAAAACATCCATGACACGTTAGTACTTAGGCTTTAAGACTTTGCATACTATCCCAAGATACCAAACAAAATATATATTTAGTTACAGCAGCTGTTTTATGGTATACACTAACCCTTAAATCGACAATATTCTTTACTATCTTTATTAAAAAAACTTTAGGTTAGACCGACTAAGCCAACAAAAGTTTGGTGGATTAAAAATTTAAAAATCTGTTAAAGCTTTTTTATTTTATTCTATACCTTGTACATATTAGTTTCCTATTGATAACATTTGATTGATATAAAATCTGTTAAAAAGCTTTAAAGGTCAAGTTTTAATTTTCTTTAATCAACAAAGTGTCCTCTTATGATATTTCACAGATGCTTTTCCATATCGTGGTTGAATAACATTTTACTGTCAAAAGAATTATTTTTACTGTTGACAAATCATGCACATCGCCTTTAAAAAAATTCAATAAATTTTGTTTCTAAAGTGATTTTACATTTATCTATATTAAATTTTCGTTCTACGTTTTTAATGGACATGTAAATATTGCCTTGTAAGTATACATAAAATTAAATTACTATTTTAAGTGGAGAGCTTTAAACCTAATGTATTAAACATACAATAATTAAAAGACCCAAGGTTGCAAAAAGGCAATTAATATGAATAATATCCTATACTAGATATCTATATTAATCTTCCTACAAGTTTTAAAACTACTTTAGGCAAAGATAAACCAAAATTTGTGAAATATTTTTAGTTATCACGTATTTTTTAAAATTTAACATGAAAATTTGGGAAATACATTTATTTTATATTTATGAAAAATTTACTATTTATATCGTTACTCTGGAAAAAAAGTAGATAATAAAATATGACAGAGGAAAAGGTACATAACTTAAATACCTTCAATCTGGGACTGACACGGTAAAATTATTTTTCATACCCACTGCAATTCTCTTGTCGCCAAGGAAGTTTAAAGGTGTATGGAAGCCCAATACTGTAGAACAAAATTGTCCAGCCGTGCAGGGCAGCGAGAATCGGGGGGTCGGCAATGCGGAGTTTGCGCAATGAGTAGTGGGTCAGGGCCAGACTTCCATAATTCTTTGTTACTATCTATAAAGTTAACATCACCATATGTCAAATTTAAACATTCACTGTTTTTTGAAAAATTGTTGGTTATTCAACGATATCACTGTAGAATATTTAAAATTATTGTGTAATATTGGATTTATATCATCTGATATAATATGGAAAGAATACTTTAAGCCCTCTATTTAATGTGTTGATATTTTCGGGAGTTTTGTATTTTTACCAAAATCTTTGTAAATAAATAAAACACGATTTTTTAAAATAAATTTTAAACTAAATTGTTAAATGAAATAAAAGTACCTAAATTAAATTATTTCTTTTTAAAAATCCACAGAAACACACAAACATTGTGGTAATCATCTAAAAGATAGTTAAGATTGCCTTACTTTCCCACTGTATTTCCTATGAATATTTTATTTTCTATTATTCATAATTGATAAGGTATTATTATTTATTCGGTTACCTAACGTTACTCTCATAAGAAACACCTAATTTAAATATAAAATCTAACCTAAAGAAAAAAAATGCCGGGTATGTTACCCTTGGATTTGCAAGACAAAACCATACAACCTCCAGTCATTTTTTACGATATTAAGTAACAAACAAAAACACAAAATTATAGTCACAATTAAATAAACACTAATCACTAAAATAAAAATGTTTTTATCAACCCAAAAAACTCCCAAACCCTACAAAATATAATCACACAAGGCAAAACAACCGAAACTAATACGGCGCAAAGGGCACAAACCACAACGAAAACGGCGATTGATGAGACGACGACGCCAACGGTGGGATGGTACAGCCGGATATCATACGCGCCGCGTGCCCGATGCTTTAAAAAAATATTCCGGCTCTCATAAGTATAATGTGTTGCCTAACTGCACATTGATTTATCAGTGTGCAATTGGGCAACACATTAAATTATTTCATGGAATTTTGTTATTGCGCAGAATCGGCAAGGCCAAGTCTGACAGTTATTTTTATACTGGGCTGGACATTTTTTGATCGAATGGGCCATAGCATTGGGCTTCCATACACGTTTAAAACTTCCTTGGTTGTCGCACACGTTTTTACTTAGGGGCCATTTAGTCTAGGAGGAATCGGCGCATAAGTACCGAAAACTATTCCACCTCAATTTTTTTATATAATCCTCTTTAAATTGCCCTACTGATGATATAAATGCATGTTGCCATGGTGCCACCTGGTGCCATATTGTTTAAACCGAAATTGTTTAAACAATTGCAAAAAAATGTTATTTTTTAACAGGACAATTTTTTTTCAAATTTTTTATTGAAAAAGAAATAAAAAAGACTGACTTTTTACGATAAAGTTAATATTTTTGAAGATATGTATTTTTAAAAGTTCAAAAAATCTCAAATTTGGGTAACTTTGGACCCATGAAAAATATATATAAAAAAAATAAAACAAAAAATATTTTTCCATTTTTTATACAATAGTTAATAATATTCCTAATTGAGATATATATTTTTTTATTGTTTATACAGGTTTTTGATTGTTTCTTACGCGCGCTTACAAGAAAAATAAAGCACCAATAACTTTTATAAAATTGATTTCAGGAAAAAAACTTATATAAACAAATTACTATTGTATAAAGAATAAAAAAATACATTTTTTTGTTTTATTTTTTTACAAAAGGACCGTACTGCAACATAGGAGGCTCCTGGATGATTTTGGATGTACCCAATTCTAAAAAATAATAATTTAGTGGCTTCATTTTTAATTTCTTCTCGTTTCCTCGTGGCTCCTTTTTGGTTGGGACTGGTGGGGAGTACGGTGATAAATTCGGAAGGGGTTATCTTTTTCCCGTTTAGTTGTGTACTACGTTTTTATTTTCAGTAAGAATTTTCCCGTGTTTATAGGCAAGTAGCAGGGCAAGCCTAGCATCAACCGTCTTTATCGGTTTCTTATCAGCCATAAATTTAAAATTGGTTGCTTACGAGACCGCAACGTTTCTACGGTTTTAAGAACCAAACAGTTTTTCCCAATAAAATAAAAAGAATTTTCTCAAATAAATAATGAAACATAGAAGATCTTAAAAAAAAACAAAATATGTGCATTCATAGAATAAAAAAAAAAAAAAACTCTTTCAGGAAGATGGTCAAATAAAAATTTCCGACCAAACAATAACCAAAAAATTTCATAAAAACGCCTTCTGACATTTGCTAAAAAAGTTAGGGTGTAATCCTAAAAGAATTCTTTTTGGGAATTCAATTCTTGTGTTATTGCCCTATTCTCCTGGAAACCATAAATTTTGATTTTACGTGACCTCAGAGAAAAAATCGTTGGGTGAGAACTTGAAGAACAATGTTTTTATAAAATTTTCATTTTTTATTTTTCATTTCCCTTACAGTTTCCAAAATTGCATTCTCTAAAATGATCATCAGGGAAAATTTTGGGTTTTCTTACTGCTGTGTAGGATCGGTATCCTTTTTTTTCAGCACTCTTCCACTGATTTTTTTCTCAAATTAACCTGTTGTGCAATTTATTAATGAAATTGTAGAATTTTCAATAACACTTGCCACTCCATAATTTCCTTCATTTCCTTTCGTTGTTTTCTTCTGGTGCTCTATTATGTTTATGTTTTCTTGAGTTAAACAAACAAATGTCAAAAAAGTTTTTAATGACTCGGTGAATAGTGAAAATCGTGGGGTAACCTGGTTGGAAATAAATTAATAAATAATTCCCAATTCCCTATCAGATTTCCACGGTGATACATTAATAATTTAATTTTTCTTCCAGTTCGCAAACATCCATTATTAATAATTATTATTTTATTTAGAAAAAACTTTTGGTCTGAAATAATCGAACTGTACAACTATAGCTGTCGAGCGTTCAATAGTAAAGAATTATTTCAGAAATAAACGTATTAAATTGTCGCTTGGCCCGACGGCGTCTTATAAATTATTGTTTGCCGAAAATTATTGATCGATAAGCAATGCGTCGGCGTTTTGGTACATCCAAAATCGTCCAGGATCGTCCTATGTTCGCAGTGCTCTGCGCTTTACTGTTTTATATTTTTTTATGGATAAAAATAAAATTTGAAATTTTGAACTTTCAAAAATTCATATTCCAAGAATTTAACTTATCTCAGAAGTCATAGGACCTTTTTATTTGTATTTCAACAAAAATATTTAAAAAATTTTCCGGTTAAAAATAAATTCTACAATTGTTTAAAAATTTCGTTTAAACAATAGGACCAGGTCGACTTTATTCACCAGTAAGCAAAAAGAGGATCGTATAAAAAAAATTGAGGTAGAATATTTTTGGTACTTGCCCGTTCCTCCTATTAATTTATTAATTAGAAGGATGTTTTGACGATTTTAGACCCCTTAAGTGGGAAATGATTTTTCTACCCCCCTCCCTTCTTACTTAAGTTCAATTTTCTTTTTCTGAATAATATTGTTACTTGAAAATAAAATAATATATTTTTTCCATTTCCATTTTTTCCAAATGTTTAAAATAAAATTTTGTGAAAAGTACTATAATATAATTATATATTATAATATAATTTTATTTATAACTTAAAAGAAGAAAATAAACACATTTAAGTATTAAAATTTTAAATAAACCCACAAGGGAAAATAAGATGAATCAAGTGCACAATATGGAATAAAGAAAACCATTCAGCATCAAATAGAACAGATTTTTAATAATAAATTTCGACTTGAAACTATTACAAGAATGGGTTTTACCCCCCCTGATAAGGGAATGTAAAGATTTCTTCCCTTCCCCTCGGGACCCTTACCTAAAATGCATGGTTCTTAAAAAAATTTACATAGGTTTTTAGAAAAAAAGTCTTTTGTTGTTCTGATTGTTTTTTGAATTTTTAAAATAATCTGATAAACATTAAGAAGGAAAATTAATAACTTTAAAAGTGACCCATTTGTGTTAATTTATTTTTTGAAAAAAAAAATAATTTAAAAAGCATAATGTGTTATAGGTAGGTCAATCATCCATTTGGTGGAAAAAAATATTTGATGAATATTTAATTGTCCCCGTAGTACACGAAAATCATATTATCAAATAAGATTTAGAATTTTGTTTATATTTATTTAAATTAGATTACCGATTCTTATTTGAAGAAAGCCACCTTAAAAAGTATTTAAAAATGAATAATAAATTATTTCATATCCTCAGAAAATTTTCAATTTAAAAAACAGTCTAAAGCTAAGACTTTCTGATTTTGGTTTGAACTTTTTTTCGTTTAAAATAAATTTTTTACTTTGAATTTCAGTTTTTAAAATAAAAACTGGTCATTTCAATTAAAATGAATATCATTTAAAAAAAAGGTCCTGTTGTTCAATTTGAAACATTTGGATTGCTAATTTGAGAATATTTTGCAATATAATCTAAAATAAATTTTTAAATTTTTATTTTAGAAAGTCCACCAGATGTACTTTTGGGCCCCGGAAATTGGCGGTGCTTGGTTTCCCTTTTCTTGTGATTATAGATCAAGGTGAAGGGTATGGAATTTAATCGGACTGTTCTAATCCCGTTGCATGTTTTTGTTTTGGGTGTTTGTACGATTAAAAATGGGAGGAAGACATTTTACAACGTGGGGATGTGATAGTGTTATTCAAGCCTAATAAGTATTTACCATTGTTTTAAAAACTGTTGTCAAAAAAACCAAGGGTGGATAGATCTCAATTTCACCAAAACAGGCATTTTTTTTTTAAATAACTCACCTATAGGAGCATACGCTTTTGTTTCATAACTAAACATGTTTATATAAAATATTGATATTAACGATAAAAAAACTACTAAGAAATTAAACCATTAATATTGTTACAGGCTACAGAATATGAGCAGAGTGTGATAAAATTCAGTATACCTAACAAACAATATATACATATACCTACCAATTCTAATAAATTGTATATTTTAGGCTTATTTTTAAAAAAAAATTTTTTTTTTTTAACTATTCAAAAAACTTAAATAAAAATTGAAAAAGGGATTGGGCGCTTCTTTTTAAAACTTGCCAACTAGGAATAGGGTAAATGAAATTATAATATTCTAAACAAACTGCTTTTAGTTAAGTATATTATTTTTAAAACTTTGACTCCCCGGCCTATAATCCCCAAACTGCCCGGTTTGAAAAATTCTTAAAATAAAATGTATAATAATAATACATATTATTTCTTGTTTCATATATTGTATAAGCCTAGTATCTTTCCGTTAAATGTTTAGGAACCAGGAAAAACGTGTATACGATTTGAGAAACAGTTTTTTGAATTAATTATATTTAAACACTTTGTACTTGTAGTTTGTCCCTTTCGTATTATAGGAGTTAATTTACAAATTTTTTAACATGCATTTTATTTATATTTTATTTTTATTTATCTGTATGTTGGTATAAAAAAATCTGATGTACCCACCTATTTTTATTACAAAAAATGTTTCTTAATATTTTAATTTTAGCATTTTGAATGTTTATTTATTTTTTTAAAATGTCAGAGGGACCAGTTGGAGGTCCGAAGGCCTTTTAAAAAACAATCCCGTTGGTTGGGCCTCGAATGACTGTACAAAGAAAAATAGCTGAACTGATTTTTATTTCGTTACAAGTTGGAACAAGACTGTTTCTTTTTCCAAGAAAGTAGAACTTGTTAATTCTTCTATAAGAAAATTATAATTTGTTATTTAACAGATTTTTAAAAAGCTTCACAAATATTTTTTTAAAAACAAAGATTTTTTATGTTTTTTTTTTTTAGTTGTCAGTAAATGTTATAATTTAATGGACTTTTTTCAAAAAAAAAACTTTTAAAAAATTGTATCCTATATTAATGTTAGCTAAACGTAATAAGGTTTTTATCTTTTTTAAAAAAGTAACCGTATATTTTTCGTATTTCCAATTTTAATGAAAGTAACGTTGTTTAGGTCAACGTGTTGAGGGTCATATACAACATTTTTTACAAAATTAACTGAATACGGAAAAAACGATCGTTAAAAAATTGTTCAGTTATTGGTGCAGACTTTCTTTAAATGTAAACAGGGTGTAAAAACATGTTGCATGGGGACTTAAAACCCGTAAAGATAGAGGTTGGTTAAATTTAGGAAATTTTTATTTAAAATGCCGTTTAAAATTGTAATTTTCCAAGTTAGAGATATCAAAAAATAAAATTTTCTAAAATTGATCTTTTTTTTTAACCATTTTAACAATTTTAAAAATTAATAAACATTTAATACCATTTATTTCCGCTAAAATTAGTGTTTTTGGTTTGCCTTGTTTAATTTAATAGACCAGTTAACTTCATTTTTTTTTTGTGGACCCCATTTGGATTTTTTTGTTTTGGTTTCTTATTGAATGACCCATTCTATAACACCTTATATTAGTTTGGCGGTCAGCTCAAAAAGTAAAAAAAGTGAAGATCCCATATGGCGCACAAAAAAATAAAGTTGATGGTCGTCAGAAACAAACGTTGAATGGGAAACCAAAAAAATTTGGAAATAAGTGGTTTAAAAGGTTAATTTAAAATCGGTTATTAAAGGGTTAAAAAAAATAAAAAATTTTTCAAAATTTTGGATATATCTTTGGAACTATTCAAAATTGACACATTTTAAACGGCATTTTGTTGGGAAGGCAACTTTCTTAATTTAAGCTTCTTTCCATGGTTTCCAAAATCCCATGGATACCTCAATTTTTCACCCTAATAATTTAGTTTAAAAAAAATGTAGATATTAAAAGAACATGTTAAAATTATTAAATTAAATAGTTAATATTTTCTTTTAATATTACAATATCACTAAATAAAAAAAAACCTCTTATACCAAAGATTTGCTATAATAAAACCAAAATTTAAATATTTAATTTGGTATATCATATTCTTGAAATCAATTGTACCAGATTTAAATCGATATTTTTTTTAAACATATAACATTTCAATTCTTTTAGATTCGGAGAATCTTCAATATAACAAAATCATATATTTATTTCTAAAGAAACTTTCGACTTATGCTGAGCTACTGATATCTTCATTCAAACTTTTAGAGCAATTTGATTCAATGGCATGCATAAAAATAAATCTTTCTATGTTACAAATAACTGTATATTTAATTTAAATAAATTTAAATGAAGATTTGAAATTCTCAAATTCTTGTCTTGGGGATTTAAAGCTAAGATAACCAAACTAATATTATTTCTTAAAATTTAGTATATTTTTTTTTCCTGTGCCCTTAAAAGCTGATTTTTGCTGGCCAAAACTAAGTGTTTTAAGTTATGTCACTTTTTTTACCGGGAGTAACCAAGATATTATTAGGTTAATTTTCGTGGAAATGAAAAAAAGACTGACTTTATTTTTAAAAATTATATAAAGATAAAATACTTTTTTATATTCGGCAAATTGTATATAAGTTTTACTTAAATATTTTTTTTGGTTATCAATAATATTTTCTAAAAAAAATAAAGCACAAAAAACTAACACTTTTAACTCTAACACTCTTTTTCATTTATTTACTGGTCAAAGCTATATTTACAAATAGAAACAGTAAATTAAATTTAGAAATAATAGTTTTTTATGAACAACTTAGAGTTATTTGTTTTAATATATTTTTTTGCTTTCAGCTATTCAGTCAACCAGATAAAATATTAAACAATAAAAAATGTGTCTTCCCAAATAAATGTGAATTGCTGCCCTCCACAAAAAAAAAATTGACTGAAACAAAAATCTTTTTAAACTTGTTGGGAAGTTTATTATAAAGACTTTAGGTTATTCTTTCTATTTCTACGGGTGGAACAACATCAGGAAACTTTAAGATATAATTCTACATTGAAAAAAAAAAACGTAACTTGTGAGAAAACGTCAAATCCCATTCCAAGAAAAGGGATGTAAAATATCATTTTTTTTTAATTTTTGTGGAATTTTTATTTTTATTTTAAAAATAAGTTGATATTTTTAACAACAAACCCTTGATAATTTAATTTCAAGCAAGGCGACTTGATTCGGGTAAAGTTAAATTACGGTAACTGATTTCAAACCATAAAAACTTTAAAGTCCATTTTCTGGTGGACGGTGGGATTTTTTACATTAATCAGGAGCATTTTTTTCAAGTTTAAATTACCTCTAACATCTTATTCTTTTTTAAAAATATCGGAAATGAAAAGTTTAAAGGAAATTTTTTTTTTCAGGTTAAGTCCTCTAGGGAATAAAAAAAAACCAATTTTTCTTGAATTTAAAGTCAACCAAACTTCTTTCCAAATTTCACAATGGTTAAAGAATGGAATAAATATCCAAAAAAATTAAACAAAAAATATATTTTAATACCCGTATCTTGGTAATGGTGGAGATTTCGACATTTTCTCATAACTTACTACCATTTTTTTGTTAATGTAGAACCACTACCTTAAGTTTCCTGATGTTGTTTTCGGACACCCTGTATATATACAGACAGATCCAGTGTAGTAGAAACATAGGCAGGGAACTGATGAATTTACTACTGTCGGCTTCGATCGATAAACATCGGCATCATGATTAACCGAACGAGTACTCAGTTTGTAATATGCTTTCGGACGGGTGTGTTGTATGGTTTAAGGCGCGCTTGAAAATTACGAAAAATAAATTTATGCTGTCTAATCTGTTGAGAAAACAGTTTGTTTAGTAATACCGTTATTTATAAATAGAGAATAAAATACCAAGAGCTTAATTTATCAGTTCATTAATTGCCAAAGCAAAATAAAAAGTAAGTTCTCTAAATCCAAAACTCATTTCTAAAATTAAAATAATACGCAATAAAAAAAATATAAACATTAAAAACACTCTAAAATGAAATTATAATAAATATTCAAACAAACGTCCTTCTTGCGCAAGGCAATATCCCAAACGATCGTACAAACCCCTCTAACTTTGTTGAATAATTGGCTGATTTGCCCTATCAGACCATAAACCTTATTTTTAAATAACCCCACAAAAAGTCATTAGAGCAAGGTCTGCCTGATCTCACGGGCCACAGAATGGTTCCCCATCCACTAATCAAACGGTTAGGAAACGTATTGTTCAAATATTCTTAACAATACGTCCATGTGAGCGGGCCCAAAATCTTGCTGAAACCAGATATTACCAAATCTACTCCTAATAATTGTCGAATTGCCAAAGTACAATTAATTGTTGTAACAGATCAAATAAATTTCAATTAAATTGCCTTTCAATAAAAAATGGTCCAAAAGGTTCTCCCTACTAAAGTTGGTTTGGGATTATGTCGTTTAATAATGAAAGGTCGTTCATCGATCGAAAACAATCGATTTTTAAGAAATGTTTAATCTGTATTGCCCTTTCCATCTGTTACTCAGCAAACTCCATACGTCAAATTGGTCTTGCAGGAAAAATTTCATGTTTTTTTGGGCCTTTATAGGATCGAAAACATGTTTTTTAAGGTCTCAAAATTTTGGATATTTCTAAAAATTGTTTTCAGACATGGTATAGGTCTGTTTTCAAATGCTTCGGGAAAAGATTCATGAATTTGTGGATATGATTTTCCTTGAAAATACCATTTTACAATTTAAACCTTTTCACGAAGTTCGTAAACGTCCATTATTATTTATTTTTAGTGAAGAAACGAGTTTCCAAGAGAACTTACCACGTATTTGCAATGGCTGCGGCTGCAAGAAAGCAAATAATATTTAAATTCAAAATTAAATCTTTAAAAAAATTCTACATTTATCATCGTTTTTGCGAGTTTTGTTTTGCTAGCTCGAGTCGGGCGAATGTAAGTCAATTCGCCTAAGTGTTTCCTATGTTTCTACTACAGTGGACCTGTCTGTATAAATATATTCTGCAAATAGCATATATAATTTTTTACATTTGTATTTAAGATTTTTGTCTTATACAAAAAACAAAAAAGTTAAAAGGGAGGGGACATTATAAATGATCACCGTATACAATCAAGCTTGAAATTCATATAATAAAATGCCTCAAGACCTTAAAGGAAACTATTAAATATTATATATTATATATATATATATATATATATATATATATATATATATATATATATATATATATATATATATATATATATATATATATATATATATATATATATATATATATATATATATATATATATATATATATATATATATATATATATATATATATATATATATATATATATATATATATATATATATATATAAATATATATATATATATATATATATATATCTTTTAAATAAGTAATATTACTTATTTCTAATATAATAAATTGCTACTATTTTCTGAATACGGTTTTGTTTGTACGTACATGACTTTTAATCGGTTACAAATGTTAAGTGGAATTTTTCACACTGTATAATTGTTTTCATTGTTAAACATTTATAAGTCATGTTTTTAAGTCTCTCCAATGATAAATAAGTATTACCTTAACCCATTCAAGGTTGAGTTTATATGCGACGAGTCTAAGAGAATATTTTGTATAGCCTTGTTGTGGATTTTTTTTTTCATTATTATTTACAATTTTTACACTTTTGTCATAAATCTTTTTTAAATTATATACAGTTGCGCTTATTATATATGTTTAAGGAAATGTATATTTGTTTATTGTCCATAAGATGTTTGCTTTAGGTAGGATTTGAACCTTTAACTTTTTGGTGTGCCAAATAACGCTCAGCGTTATCTTATGTAGGCAGATATATCTTTATTAATGAAATGTTAAAATAAAGTGGTTTTATTAAATAAACATACTAAATCCAGTAACTAAAAGCAGCATTTATTAGCACATGGTATTGTAAACACGCACTCAAATATACGTAACATCAACAATCGAGTTCAGACACTTTCTCTGTATACTCTAATGTGCAATGTGTATTCTGTAATCATACGTAATTACCGATGTCGTAATACTACTCGATCGATTACAAATAAACATACTGTTTTATGCTCTTCGCGATGACAGATTTAAATGGTGAAGGTTAAATAAAGATTATTAAGAAATAGTACGGTGATATTAAAGAATTAGACATCGTTTCATCTTCCTTGGGAATTACCTGCCTAGAAAAATTTTATTAGGTCAGTAGGGTGGGACAAAATGTCTGATAAACCTTCTTTTTAAACACTAATTTCTCAAGGGCTTTAAATTTGATAACATTTATTCGTTAGTAAAAAAATGGCTTTATAGTTTCCAAATAAAGATTAGTAACGAATAATAAACAAAAATACAAAGGAACAATTTTTTTAAAATTATTTTTAAAACTGCACGAATTATAATACGGAAAAATACAAGGTAAAAGCTAAAGAAATGTTGAACCGACATCTTGAATATGAAAACAAATGATAGCTTTTTTTTTAAATTAACTCTAGTAAATTATCATTGTATCAACAAAGTAATAAATTGAAAAATAATTTTACATAATCGAAGTTGTACACCAATGTTAATATAACATACTTCCATTGTATTCTCTTTCTTTTTTATGTTCATAACATAACATTTTTATATATTTAACACTTAGAAACCACTGTTTTTTAATTATATATTTTTTTAAGATTAGTATTTTGGTAAGTTTTTTAAATTTTATACACATACTTGAAATTTAACTAATCTTGTTTATTTTAAAAACATTAACGTTAACAATAAAAATATGAAGATAATTAGTTTATGCTCAAAACCTGTTTGGTATATTATTTTATTTAATACAATTTAAACCAGCAAGCATAAAAATGTTATTGTTTGAAAAGCAGCTAAACATTTTAACGTTTAATTTTCTTTTTGAGAATGTTTATGTTACATATTTATTGTTTTTAAGTAAAATATGGGCAATAAATGGATTTTTTTTAATTAGATAATTTTGGCTTGTTTTGGAATCTATTATAGTTGGGAGGTTAACAACAGGTTACAGTCCCCCTATCTACCAATAACCAACCCCACACCAAATAGCGGATTGCAATACATATATATTATATTTCCGCCCTAATTATAATTTATTCACTTGGTAAATTAGGTAGGTATAGTTTGTCTCAAAGTATACCGTGTTAGCTTTTGCCTTCATTTATGGATTATACCTGTCGACAACAATAAAACTGCGGATCAGTAGGTACTAAAGGATTATTATTATTGTTTATTTGGGTAGGTATAATCTTAAAATTACATTAAGAAATTAAATATATGCAAAGTTTTAATAAATTTATAATTATATTATCTATACATAATTACATTTTTAATCTAAATATCTAAATCCAATTTTGTTTCACTATCAGAGTCATCATTGAGATTAATTACAATAGGATTTATGTTGTTTTATATAGAAATGTAAGAGTCCTCAATTTTTATAATGTGCTGTACTGAATTTTTTCAGCTCTCAACTGGTATGTTAGTAATTATATTTTTTATCAAATTTATAACAGTGAGACTTAAAGTAGGTGTAACATTTTCTGCTCTGATCTTTAATTTTACTTGATTCCACAAATGCTCTATGATACGGAGGAAGACGTAAGACAGTATGCCCAGCCAAATTATCACATACATATTGTTTTTTAATTCCATATGAATTTAGGACTTCCAAAAGTTGCGTTTTCGTAACTTAATTAAAAATAAATATCATTTTCTAACCAATATTTCTGGATTTCAGTTTTTGAACTTGATGAAGCTGGTTTTTTTTGGTAGCTTGCGTTATCCACGACAATAACACTGTTGTTTGGAATATTTTTTAAAAGATAATTTTAAAACCAGTTTTCAAAAAGTTCTGCACTTGTATCCTCATGATAATCCAAGATAGAATTCTAATGTTCTTTGCAGAAAAGAGCAAGCAGTTTGGGACAAATCCGTCTTCTGAACCAGCGTTTATTATGGTAATGCGTTTTCCTTTATTTGAAGGGGCTTTCGTCAGACAGTTTTTACTGGAATCAACCCATCCTTTGGATACTCTAACGTGTGTATCGAACCATATTTCATCAAGGTAAAATATGGATCTGTTTCCTAACCTATATCTTTTATTTTCTTAAAGGTAATTAAATCTCCAAGTGCGTAATCTGTGCGATTCCATTACTACTTGTCTTTTGTCTATTTTGCGGTATTTAAATCCCATTTTACAAACAACTCTATGGAGGGTGGCACGGCTAATATTTATATTGGTTTCGTCTTCGTCTAGCTTCTTTTTCAGTTTATCCAAGGTAGGAACAACTGCGCTTTCATAATGATAATATATTTTCCTTCTTATTAGGTCCTGATCACTATTGTCTATACGGTGAGATTGAAAATCACTACGTTTTTTTCTTTTGTTCAATTCTTCACTAATAATAATATCCCTTTTATTGATGATATTGGAGTTTTTGTAAGTAGACAGGTTTCTTTCAAAGCTTCTTGTTTAATTAGTCCTCCACTGATTAAAGTTTCATACACATTTTTCACAACCTGTTTTGCTTTTAATGACAAATGATTTCGACGAGACATACTTATATTGTCGTAAAACAACTTTTTCGAAACGCACAGTAAAAACGTTTATTTAACACTGCCACTAAAATATTAGCCGAAATATTTATATACCTTATGGTCAATACTCAAGAAATACCTGGCCCACCCCTGCCATTATGAAATAATGGGTTTACTCAATAACAATAGGTAATAAAATCGGTAAAAGGTTTATTAAGGTATTGTCCGTCAAAAGCCAAAGCGATATACTTTGAGACAGACTATAGCAATGTAATGCAATGAACACTTGATACCATCTATGAATAAAAACATGAAGTGAACTTATGGCTACTTCGCTCAGAGGTAACATTTTGTTGCATTTTTCTACCCTTTTTGTCTGGTGTGGTAGATTTTTTACAAATCAAAGGTAATTCCAATAATAATGGGCGATTAAACCAATGATTGCTTTAATGCTTAGAGAACGCATAACGAATGGCACACAATATCATACATTATTAATTAGTATATTTACCTGATTTAAATATTAACGTTTCATCGATTCCAAGGATTCCGCAGAGTATAAATAACTGACTATTTAAGAGATTTTAGCTTAAATTTTGCTATCCAATAGGTCAGTTCTAATCTGTAACATCTTCAGCAATGTAGTGTTCATCAGGTAAAAAACTAAAATTTAGCTGAATGTCATTTGCATGAGCTTGAGAATATTCGATACTTTTATAGACTTTCGCAGACTATACGGGACTTGATAAGTTGAAGACTAATTTAATATCACAGAACAAGGATCTGTATTATTCACTGCCAAGGTTAAAGAACTTGATGATGCCTGTGGATGTTATAAAAATTGGGTTTTAATAACCAATAATTAGGAAGCAGTTGATTTGTCAGTTGTGCTTGTCCAAACGTACTCTTATTATCTTGTAGAATTAAAATATTAAATTATATACATTATGTCACATTCAACTAAGTCAAATAATGGATTTTTATAAAGGTTTTCTACCGTAAATTAAAATATGTATATAGTAAAGTAAATATATACTATAATAATGACACAACCTGTATATGATAAAAAAGATAGTATTTGTTATTAGTTTAGGCTTAAAAAAGATAAATTTAATTTAAAATCAATAAAGCTTCCCTTTCATTTTGTTGTTAAGTGGCTCCTGTGTATACTGGTTTGAAATCCCAGTAGATTCAGAGTCCGTTTATACATATTAACATAAAATAGGTTAAATAGCCGATTTGAATTAATGGAATATTTAATCCAGTGCACAATTAATAGAGCCTCCGTCTGGATAACGAAAGGACATAGGGTCGATTAAGCCAAATTTTTAAATCAAGAAGCATCAAAAAATATGTGCAAGAGACCTTTTTTATCCACTTAAAGTTTTTTAATGTAATTATACATTATTGAAGAGTTTTTTTTTTACTACACGAAACATTAAAATAACTATATATATAATAATATATATAATATAAAATATATATATATATATAATATATATATATATATATATATATATTATATATATATATTTTATATATATAATATATATATATATATATATAATATATATATATATATATATATATATTATATATATATATATATATAAAATATATATATATAGGTTTTTAAATTTTTTCTGGTCCATAATGATATTAAGATTAGTTTTTCTGTTTCGCGATTCATAGGTATTAAGAGAAAAACAAAATATTATAAATGAATGCATGATATGTTTACTATACAAGAAAACAAAAATATAATACAGAATTTTAATACTCTAATATCAAAATAATTTTGCTTTTTTAATTTTTATCAATGTCATATTTAATATTTTTATATTGTATTTTGTTCTCCATTAATTTTAACATCTGTTAATTTGGTCCAATTCTCAATCTCCTTTAAATCCTTTTTGGCAAATAATATTGAAGAGAGATTGTTTTAAAATTTATTACGATCGTCAGTTTTATGCGATTAAAAGCTGAAAAAATTCTTTCGTATTTTATGTTTGAAACGGACAAACAGCATTTGTTTTGTACAATTAGAGATGTTTTAATATTTTCATTTTTTTAACGTTATCTCTTAATAAGCTTATCGTTTGCCCAAACTTTTCAAGGTTATCTAACACACTACTTGCATTATTGCATGAAGCAAGCAAGTTTGCTACAGTGGGATTTAGTTTCATATTCCTGTGTTTATTATCGGATCATAACAAAAAGCTTAAAATGTAATAGATCACAAAAAAAGTTGTCTACCAGAATTTAGGAAAAACCGGGGTAAAAATACCAAAAAAGCGAAAATCTAATAAGTGTGTCAACGCTGGACGCACGTGTCTATCTCGTGTTGTCACAGGTCGTTTGGGTCTGACGTCAGATTTAAAGAACCAGACATGAACTTTAAATGACAGTTCCTGTTTGACCTCCGATCAGTGAAGTGCTCGCGATAAAAAACTACATAGTTTTTTTCCGGGAAGGCGGCTAAAGGTGCTGTATCAACGGCTTTTACCATCGGGGATCAAGGAAAAACTCAAGCCAAACGATGGAGTCCTTCTTATGGGGCTAAGCGGTGTGAACGAAGATTCCTATACCTGTTCCTTTCTGAGGGCCCCACGCACGAGGTATTTTCCTAATGGCGGAAGATGGTTGCGCGCTAAGCAGGGAGGGGCAGTACTGACGAAAACGGTTGGCGGATACCAGAAGCAGTCCTTGGTCGGACTGTCATTGTTTGTGCCCTGCATCGATATTTTTTTTGCTAAAAATTCAAGTTTTGGAAAAGTTCGGAATTTCTGGGGGTTACAGAGCCCGACGATCCAGAAGTTCCACCGACGAAGCTCGGGAAAGTTCACGTTGACAACATCGTGTGTCTGGAACGGGAAGAGCTGGCTGAACGTTCACCGACGGAGGCCAAGAAAAGTGAAAGCAAAGCAAAGCAAAGCAACTTTAAATGATAATTACGCCGAAATTATTTTTTTCAGAAAAAAGATATTAGGTGGTTCTTAAATTGACAAAGGAAAAGATTTATTGCGCTTTTGATTTAAAATAAATTTAATGCAACAAGCTTATTCTCTTTTGCTGTTATTAAGTTTTTTAGTAAAACTGGAAATACTCATATTTTTTTATGTTGACTTTATATTTTTAAAAAACCTGTTTGTTGATAGGATTATAAAAATAAGCAGTTGTGTGCAAAAAATGTTATCAGGCATTTTAAAACTAAAAAGCTAAAGCTAAAAGAAGCATTCAAAGGTTAGTTTGATGCTATTAGTTTGACCTATCCACTGTCAACAAATAAAAAGTTGTCATGTTTCTATATAAAGAATGGTTTTAAGCTATGAACCGACAAACATACTGACGGAATTAAAGAATTAGGTATTTTTTTGTAAAATGGGACTCCCACCATAAAGGTCAAAGAAAATTTAAGAGCCCAGTTTTGTAAAATTATATTTTTAAAGTATATAGTTCACCAGTTTAAACAAACAGAATCGTATTTTTTATTGGTATTACTCTGTATATTTTATCGTTTTATTTTATACATTCAATATATTTATTTGTTTGGAGGTTTATATAAAAATTCTTATGTGTAGTTTTATCGAACAGTTTTTATTTTAAAGCCAGTGAAAAAAACTTTAAGGTAATCACCCTGTGTATTTTAAAGTGGTTCTGAGTATGAGGCCAAGATATATTCTAAATATTATGTTCTGGTTAGAAATTAGGCAACTCTAAAAATCAAACTAAGTTTCTTAAATTTTATATGTGTGATCATAGGTACATCTCATTTCTTTGTAATGATAAGCCTAAGCTATATTAAAATATTATATTTTATCTTTAAACAATTTTTAAAACAGGCCTATGGTAAATAAATTATATTATATTTGTTTAAAATATATTTTGGATCACAAATACATACGAGTATAGTCTTATTGCGGATAGAAACCTATATACTGGGTGACAACGAACTCATTGGCCAGAACGTCATTTATTTGCTTTTTAAAACATATTAAATTGACGAAAACAAATACATTGTTTTGGAAAATATTTTTTTACGAATGACAATATGACAAACTCCTTGTCTTTAAGAGAAATCAACAATGTTTGATATACTACTTAAAATATTTAACTATCTTTTATTTTCTTTTTGCTGACTAAAGGTTATAAAAACAAACTAATGATATAAGACGAAATCTAACGAACTAATGGTTTTCAGAGAAACAACTATTAGCACTACGGCAGAATTGACCTCTAAATACCACTTTGCCGCGCACATGGGCCAACTAATCGCAGGAGTGGACGGAAATGGTTGCCATAACTTTTATCCTACATGTCCTTTCCCCGGATTGCAGGTCCTTCAGATGATGAAAAAAGTTAGAATGCGATGAAATTAGGATAACAGTTGAGTAGTTTTGATCTGCTTAGTATTTCTTATTTTCTCTATTAGGAGTAATTAAAAAACATAAATAGATTACATGGTTAATGTGAGATTCAAAAAAAAAAATCAGTTAGTGATTAATAAAGTCAACAAGGGATAACTTAAGACACAAGTAAGGGTTTCTTTGAATATAGAAATTATTTTTAAATTTGGGATTGTCACTAAATCGAATAGTTTGTAAGATCCTCTATTTTTAAATATTTAAATGCATAAATAATTTTTTCATTTGTTATTTCTAAATATATTTTAACCAACACTTGACGCTTTTTTAGATTAAGTTAAATATATACTGTCAAAATATTTGTTGGTACCTTAAACATCATTAAAATATTCACCAAAGTTGCTAGGCAGCTGCAAAAAGCTTGCGCCTGCCGTATTCTTTTTCCATAGGTTTTCTGCGCATCTTTCCTAATACCCGAAGAACGACGCGACGCCTTCTTAGAAATATATCGAGCCGGAAAAAAGTGACATAACTCAAAAAACTTAGTTTTGAGAATAGGTCAACAAAAAAATCTGAGATTTCAGGGTGTTACTACGTAAGAAAATATTTTTTTACACCAAATAAGGAATGGTTGATCTTGTTGATAGCATATTATGATTTCGATTTTAAGTAGAAAATTGTATGTCACTTTTTTGATAATAAATTAACACAAATAGAGTCACTATGAGAATTATGTCTATTTTCTTCCTACATATTAATCAGTAGGTTAATTGAAACTTAACACAAAAACAGACACAACAACAAAATAGTCACTCTTTTTATAAAAAAACCTTTTAATATTGTAAAATTCTGTCTTAAGAAGTCAAATTTTTCTCTGAGTAAAAATATTTGTTGTGTGGCGGCGACATTAGAATCGCATTGGGGATGAAAAATAATATTAGTGCGTTAATTGAGGTATTTAAGTTATGTAACTTTTTTTTGTTATATTTTATTTATTTTTTTGCATATAACACGAAAATTGCACTTTTGAACTTACAAATTTTCTTCTGGAGTGACGATATGCGTAATCTAATTAATTCTAATAATTATCTTAAATGACTCAAAAACTTTGTGCAAACGTAAATAACTTATAATAAAGGAAAAAAAATGTTTTTTTACATGTGTGTTTACAAAAAAAAAGTTGATGCTGGTATCTCAAAACCAAAATGTCCAAATTTAAATCTGAATGCAGGGATGCATTGCTTTTAAAAAGTTGTCCTGTTTTTACAGATTTCAATAATTTTTAAATTAAAAAACGGCACTTTTTTAAAAATGTAAATTTTAGTTTTTAAAAAAAATCTCATAAACGAAATAAGACAGAGACGTCATCGGTCCTGCATTGAATTTACCATTGAATGACCTGCCACTTTCCACATTAACCATCTTTTTGTCTTTTATAATTTCTAAGATCCCAATACATTTTCTACCAATTCTGGACACACTGTATGCTTGTTATTATATTTATTTTATATGTTTTAGGTACCAAAATATATTTAGTATTAAGGATGGACTATTCTCTATAATATAGAGGCTGATGTTTTAAAGAAAAATAAAAAAAACTTCTAACAGAAGATAAGGAGGTGTGATATCCCAGTTCGGGACGGACATTTTTAGCTGATTTAGATTAATAAATTACTTTTGTATATATTTAGATTAGAAATATATTTTACTTAACTGCCGTTCTATTTGTTTTTTTTTTAATGTTAAAACTGGATTTAACTAAGTTAAAAGATAATTAGCCCATTTAATTTAAATATAAGGTATTTATAAGGACAACACATTATTAATAGCTTATCACATAGAAACAAAGGGTTATTTATATATAATATATTTATATTAATCGACAGTCTCTTAATGTCCTAATGTTTCAACACGTCAAAATATGCTTTGGTAACTGCAGCAAAAAGACATAAGCTCTGTGGACATCTTTTTTTTCATCAAGAGCCGCAATCATATATTCGTGTGCCTAGGTAAAGTCTTTTGATATGCGGCACATTTAGAGATACAGAAATGCTTTTTATGGATTTTTAATCTTGCTGGCAGCTTGGCGCTACTGTGCCGAAAACAAATGGAAAGGTATCTGAGTGAGCCTCCTAAAAATGACATTAGATTGTGTCATGCTCGGACTAAAAATGACAGTAGCTGTATTACCAGCCCTGTAAACGCCAAGGACCAAAGACCACCTGTTTCACCGCATAACTTATACAGTTTATCACCTGATCCAAACGACAAAAATATAATATTCAAATTTAAATCACATATAATTTGTGATATTTTTAGGGTTCTTAGGACAAAAGTTTATTTTACCTTTAAATATCTAAAATTACTTTTAACTAATATAATGGTCAACACACATAACAAATAAAAAAAAGAAACCAAGTAAGAAAGTAAAATGCCGTGACAGAAACAAGTTATCTCCACCACCTCGTGCTTTTTTACTTCCAAGTACCTACTTAAATGTGCCTGAAAAAAAAAATGGCGCTGCTAGCCTAGGCAATAAAACAAAAATAAAAAGAAGAAGTAGAAACAGAAATTAACTTTGCTAAAACCTAAAACAATATTGTAGACGCACGTCAGAGTTTTTGTGCTGGATGATCTTAAAATTTAATTGGTAACTAAAATAATGCTGTCTACGTCGGATGCAAACTAGATAGGTAATAATTTTTTAATTTCTTTTTAAAATATAATATGTTTTGACTATTTTTATAAGCATAAAACATATATACAGGGTGTCTTAAATAGCGTGTTTCACTATTGCTATCTCCGAAACGGTAAGTGCTACGAGGTCGGCCAAATTAGCCAAAAGTTGTCGTTTTTGATACTCATTTAAGATTTTTCTACCGTGCTGCAAAATTCCTATTAACTAAACTAAAACTACTAGATAGTTTGTAAAAAACGGCAGAAAAAATTAATCTCGTTGAGTATTTTAAAAACTATTTGTTTTTGGGATACATTCTACGTTTAAAAGTTTTATAATTTTTTTCGCTCTACAACACGGTGCAGGGCCGCTGGCAGGGGGGATCAGGGGGTGTCCGTCGACCCCCCTGGGTTTTTAAAAATTACCTAAAATAAAACATTTTCCTTCTAAATCTTTAAATTTTACAATATCCTAACAATTTAAATAAGTATGATTATTATTCAGGAATTAAAGTTGTGGTATATTTATTTGTGTTTTTAATTCAATTAATTTTAAACTAGTAAATTGACTTAAACTGTTTGACCCCCTCTACTTCTGGCGGCGGCCCTGACATGGTGTACTTAAATTTTGTTTCTGACGTTTTATGTTCTAGCCACCACTATAAACTTACTATCAACTGACCTGGATTTAAAATTTTATATTTTAAGAGGAAATTTAATTTGCAATAATATAGAATATTGCCATTTTGCAAATTTGCATATACAACCATATATTACACAAATATGATTTTTTTGCGTTTCTATCCGGAAAATCCATCATCGGAATATTTTTTAATGTCCTTTGTACAGCACTCTCTTTTTGGCATACCTTTTATAAATTAAAGTATTTATTTAGACTGAAAATATAAACATATGATTTAAAAGATTAGGCATAAGTATTACAAAACATTTAACAGTTGTTTTTTAGATTTTTTTCTAACATTAAAGGGGTAATTTCGCTACATACCTGCTGATTTTTTTTATAAACAAATGATCTAAATTTTACAGCATGATTCGATACACCTTATCTTTAATAAAACCCCATATAAAGAAATCCATTGAAGTGATATCAGGTTATCACGCTGGCCCATTATTGCCAATCCATCTGTTAGGTTAAAAGTTGTTTAAAAATCTTATATATCGACGGTCTCGATGGGCCGGTTTACCATCCTGTTGGAAGTACTTAAAATTTACAGAAACATATAGGGGAAGGTCATCTAAAAGATCTTTTAGCGAAGTAGATAAAAAGTTAAGATAAATTAGACCATTCAAATTTTCTTGAAACAAGAATGGACCCACCAGTTTTCGGTCCCTGTACTGTGTTGTAGAGCGAAAAAAATTATAAAACTTTTAAACGTAGAATGTGTCCCAAAAACAAATAGTTTTTGAAATACTCAACGAGATTAATTTTTTCTGGCGTTTTTTACAAACCACCTAGTAGTTTTAGTTTAGTTAATAGGAATTTTGCAGCACGGTAGAAGAATCTTAAATGAGTATTAAAAACGACAACTTTTGGCTAATTTGGCCGACCTCGTAGCACTTACCGTTTCGGAGATAGCAATAGTGAAACACGCTATTTAAGACACCCTGTATATATGTTTTATGCTAATAAAAATAGTCAAAACATATTATATTTTAAAAAGAAATTAAAAAATTATTACCTATCTAGTTTGCATCCGACGTAGACAGCATTTTATATATATATATATATATATATATATATATATATATATATATATATATATATATATATATAATATATATATATATATATATATATATATATATATATATATATATATATATATATATATATATATATATATATATATATATATATATATATATATATATATATATATATATATATATATATATATATATATATATATATATATATATATATATATATTCATTAGCCTGTTATAATTTTTAATGTTTTCTTGGGAAAACATGAAATGCTTCATTGTTATTAGAGAATTGCGTCATGTATTTTAAAAAAGTGCTATAAAAACTTGGCTTGAAGCTTATTTATGGTAATGAACGTAGTTTTCGTACATTTTCTTTCGAAATTAACCTAAAATATACTGATATAAAATAAGAAAGACGTTGTAATTCTTCCCGGGAAAATAAATTTAAATATAGCGCGAGAAACTTTATGTCTTCTTTGCATAAAAACAAAGAGCTCGCTTTCTAATGCTCCTCATGAATACATTTCCAAACTATTTCGTTTCAAAAATTAGGATTTTTATTTTTGTTTTAAAATTTTATGTCCTGGATGCTTGGCTCAATTACAAAATTATTTTTATTGTCGGGGGTTTCTTACCTATATCTATAACAATTGTTTTCAAAATATATCCAGTAAGTTATCCACCAGGCAGTGCAATAATTAGGACGGGAAGTTAAAAGATTAAAGTCTCTTAAGTCTTACTCGGTTAGATGACTTAAATAAGTAACTAAACATTATTATTTAATTTTACATTAGTTCTCATCAAAGGCATTAAACTTTAATACATTTTTTAAATTTTTCATTATTGCAAAAAACACGATATTAAACTATCTGGACCAAAACATTACTACAGGCCTACAAAGCATTACTTTTTATACATTTAAAAAATATTGCAGGACAAGTAGTTTTATACATTTTTAAACAAAACTTGTCCTTATTAATATAATATATTTACTAATGCTTATGACCTCTGTATTATTTTGACTAAGATAATAACACGGGCCTTTAAAAAAAATGGTGTGTGTTGGATGTCGGACTAGGATTTTCTGGAGTATTTTTTTCCGCTGAACACGAATCTAAAGTCATAATTGGGGGTCAAACAGCAAATAATCAAGAAAAGGCCTAATTTTAGATAATAACGATTAAAAAAATAAAATAAAATGTCAATATCCTCAAAACTATCAAAGATACACAAAACTTTATTTAACATAAACTATGTATTTTTGCAAAACCTTTAATTTAAGTTATTTAACGTTTTTGTCCAAATGCAATAATTTTCCAGTTATAATAAAAAACCCAGTTTTCAGGATTCATAATGGAACCTGCTGCCCGCAGAAGTTTTTCCTTCTCCTTCCAATCTCCAAATATCTAAGACCCGTGTGCACAAACTCCCTCTCACCACACTTAAGACACCCACGGTACGTTAGTACTTAGGCATCAGCCATCGTGGACTATCACAAGATAAAAAAAAATTAAGGTATAC
Source organism: Listronotus oregonensis (assembly GCA_019359885.1). Classification (NCBI taxonomy): domain Eukaryota; kingdom Metazoa; phylum Arthropoda; class Insecta; order Coleoptera; family Curculionidae; genus Listronotus; species Listronotus oregonensis. Next base: position 87,026 of record JAHBCN010000992.1, read on the forward strand.
CTCTGGATTTTTTTTTGTTTTTTTTTTGCAAATTTTGAGTGATTTGGGATTTAAATAAATAAAATAATTAATTTATTGCAAAACAAAAACAAAAATCACATTAATAAAAAAAATATATTTTTTTCCGAATTTTGAACTGAAATTTTTTGTCAAAATTACATTTTTGTTCATTTCTCCTTTATTATTTATCTTATTAAAAATATTTATTTAACTTTTTTAAAGACAATTTAATAGGCTCTCTTTTTTGTTTCATAAACTTTTGTTTATCTCCTATAGTTTGTATAGTCGTGGTCCAAAGATTCTGTGGTAGCAGGTTTCTGCCGATAAATGTCGGTTTTTTGGGGTTTTCTCGATTTTTTGCTGTTTAAACCACAATTTTGACTTCAGGTTCGTATCCAGCAGAAAAAAAAAATACGTCAGAAAATCTTAGACTGACACTCAGCACACACCACTTTTTTTGTGGACCTGTGTAATTTTTCATCTGGTCAAAAACATGCAACCCTTCTAAGCAACTAACAGCTATGGTCCTTCTTCCGAAGCGCACTCAGATAAGACAAGTAGTAGGACTATTGGCAGATAACTGTCATTTAAAAAAACACTTTCTGAAAATGGGTATACACAATAGACCAACAACATGCAGGCTTTGTGGAAAAAGAAAGAAACAGCCTCACATATGATAAAGCACTGAGAGAGAAAACATAATGTTTGGAAATATATGGAGCGGAAACCCTTTGCCGCATGAATATCTTGGTAGAAGTCTATTGGACCAAATTAAGAAAAGGAAGCTTCCATAACAAGAAATGAGAGCACACTATGCTTCAGTGTAAAATATTAGCGCTCGACTAACATCGCTTAAAGCAACAAAGCAACCAACCATGGTTACGATACCAGTAAAAACGTATAGTTACACAAGTTTTCTTCTTTAAATTATTTGAACAACTACTTACAGAACTTTACAAATCAAGAATGACTTAACGGATTAGCGTTTATGTTTATTCATAAAAAAATTTCTATATTTGAAGATAAAGTTTCAGATGAATAAGCCACAAAACATAGGAAACTTTATAGATATAATATTACAGAAAATGTAAGTATTTCCACGCATACATTTGTATCTACATATATAAAGGGTTTTTACAAAATAACTGTGTTTTTGTATGTTTATGTTATCATAATATGTCCCCCCATTACTGGACTCATTTCTTGATACGCCACTGCCGCCTTGTACCAGTATCATAGGTAAATCTTTAGTCTTTTCCGAGATGTTTAAAAATTAAATAAGTTTTTTTTTAACGTGACCACATTCCAATCATTATATGCTAAAAACCATCTTGTGATTTCTTATCACTACTTATACCTTCAAATAGGCCATTGAAAAAACATTATCCTTAAAACTTAAACCCTCTTAAGTTAATATTTAAATAAATTTTTTATAAACCTTCGTCTTTAATAAAACTATTTTCAAATAAAAATGCTTGTAGGCATATTATTAATTCCTAAAGTTGCTTCATTTCAGTTTTGAAGGCGATTTTAAGTACTATGAGTATAATAATAAGTAATATAAAGTACTAGAATTATGTATACCATTAAAACAATATTGTAAAGACAATATATTTGTTTTTACATCTAATACGTCGACAAGTTTCTAAAAACGTATTCAATAATTAAAGATGCGAGACAATCTGAATTTTGGAAATCCATTAATCGCCCTTTTAGTAGTCGCAGTTAGTAAAAAATTGTGCACACCTATTTAGGAGGCCATTTTAAGCAATTTGATCCGCGGCACCTTTAATTCTGATGCTTATGAATCAATATGGATACTTTATTATATTTCAAAATGGCGGACATTTATTATCCATTTGTTATTTAACCTCCGATTTTGAAAAACATAGAGCGATTTTTTGGCCATTTTGAAGGCGTGGAATTCAAAATATTGGTTGATTTTAGAAGAAATTGCCCATTTTTTAATATTTTTACACGGTGATCCATTTGCAACGATTAATTAGCGTTATTTTAAAAACAACGCATTTTACGAAAATACTTTTGTTCTACCATTAAGAGGTGGTTTTATGGTTGAAAAAAAAAACAATTTTATAGGGTTTTCTTAACAGTCTAAACATATTATATAAAATATAATACCAACTCAATAATTTGTGCACAAGACGAATTCACCGGTATACGAAGCAGGTAACTATATAACAAGAATTACTTGAGAGTGTGAAAGGCTAGCACTTTTGCAGCCTCCGATCGCTATAAATCGTGCAAGAGCTCCTACCAAAAACCACTCGCGATGTGTGGTTATGGCGTATGATGGAGCAGTACTGCTACATCTTTTACCTCCGCGATATGGCAAAACTTTTAAAGAATATTTACATTTAAATCTTATTCCTTACATAAAAGGTCAGGCATTTTTCTTTAAATACACCAGAACAGATGTAGTTTGGCATTTGTATACAGATGACAGTCTAAAACAATGTAGAGATAAAACAAGGACTGGAATTTAAAGAAAAATTGTACCAAACGGTTAATTTAATATTTGGTATATATGTTACGCTCAATAGTTGAATTCGGGCAGTGTCCGAAAAAAATACGCAAAACTAGTTTTGAGCAACGAATATTTCCCAAACCCGAAATTTGAATTTTATACGGTTATTGAGCATTACAAAATAAGCAGAACTAGTTTTGCGCAATTTGAAATGTTCAAAACTAGTTCTGTACTTTTCTGAATGGCCAACGCTAGTTTTGCTTGTTTTACAGCCTCCCAACCCCCAAAAAAGTGGGGTTATGTTGTTGTTTTTTGTTTTGTATTTATTTAGTTTGTGCTCGCAAAATTGTGTATGTTACCGTTATTATAATTACCATATTCACCCATGTACCTATATGCAAGCTGAATTTGGCTCTCAATGAGTTCGGTTTTTGGAGGCTTCAAATACTCAAAAACATAATCTTATGACGAAAAGTCATTACCTTACTACACTTAATGAGGCTAAGAGGGCAAATATGTTCAAAGCTAAATCAAAACCCCTATCTGCTAAACAGTACAGAAGAATAAAGCACTTTGATATAATGATTATAACTGTAGTGGAAAAGTTAATAAAAAAAACGCAAAGAAGTTTCTGATGCTATACTGTATTTTGTTTCTATTGATGAAGTGTTTCCTATAATGCACCAAGAACATCTTTCTACAGGTCATAAACGACATAAAGGTATGTCTTAAAAAACTGTTTTGTAGAAGGAGTTTCTGTTGACTGATAATATGTTTTTCTAGACAACAACAATGTTGGCGACAAAGAAATATTACTTAGAACTGCATCATCCGATTTTTCTGGAACTACACAAAATTTTATTTCATGTGCAATAAAAAGTGTATAACAGGGCATGTTCTTGTCAAAAGAAGAATAACATCTGCAATTCTATAGGCTATCATTTGAGCTCTCGTTCAAATAACTATTTTTTTAAACTTAACTGAATATTTGCCCAAAAATGAAGTGTTATTTTTTGTAGTATTTGTCAGTATTCAAATAAAATATATTATTTAAATAACATTTCCAACTTTATTAAATTAAAAAAGCAGAACTAATGCTGGTCATTCAGAAATGTACAGAACTAGTATTGTACATTTCAAAACGCGCATAACTAGTTCTGCTTATTTTTAATGCTCTATACCCGCTTAAAATGAAAATTTTGGGTTTGGGAAATATTCGTTGTTCAAAACTAGTTTTGCTTGTTCTTTTCGGGCATTGCCCGAATTCGACTATTGACACATAACACGTAACATATACATAACATATTTTATTTATTGCAACTTTTTTATGGAACCTCTACCAAGCAAATGGAGTGGCGTTTTAGACAATACTACCAATAAGCCGAAATTATTTGGAGTTTGTGGTAAGCATCTAACAGAGAAAATTATTAAGTTGTAACAAACGTTGGTAAATGAATTATGTCTAATAAGACCGCTTTACCCTGGTGGCCAAATCCTTTTCTTACAAAGAGGATGTAGATGGTCGAGTCGTCTTGCGTATAGCGAATATTTGCTGAAAATGATGTAAGTACAGAATTAATTAAATTTGGGTACTGTTCGTGGACTGGAAACTGGAAACAACCGTCGATATATTTCCATTAATAATATTGCGACGGCAGTGAGCCCAAGACATTTTACAGCTCTAAAGGGCTTTCATGCCTTTACAGGTTGAGACAGCATTTTCTTTTTTTGCTGGAAAAGATAAAGCCTGGAAGAGTTGGGTGCCGTGGGAAAAAATTACAGAGGCATTTAACTACATATCATGCCCAAATGATACTTTGTCTAATGACACAATTAAATTTCTAGAGCGGTATATCTGTATATTATATTACTTCTCTACAAAGAACAACAAAATAAATAAATTAGGAAGAGATCATTTTGCAGGGAAAACAAAACCTATTCACTTAATATCACAATTTCTTGCTCATCACAGCGTTGTTGCTGAAGGCGTGTAGATCTACCATAAACCCTGCAATGCAAATGTTGACAGAGCTGCAGTAATGAAAGGCTATTGGAAGAATTAAAAAAACGTGACTAAAGTAAAATAAACTATTTTTTGTGATCATTCATAAGATGAGATTAGTTATACTACGTAATGTACTATTGATGTACACAAATTATTGAGTTATTTTAATTATATTTTATATTATATGTTTGGACTTTTGAAAAATCTTATACATTTTTTTTACAACCATAAAACTACCTGTTAATAGTTGAGAAATTACTATGTACTAATGATGTCCACAAATTATTGAGTTATTTTAATTATATTTTATATTATATATTTTGACTTTTGAAACACCTTATACAATTGTTTTTACAGCCATAAAACTACGTGTTAATAGTTAAGAAATTTTAAAACAAAAGCCTTCTTAAAGGATGCGTTGTTTTTAGGATATATTTAAGTTAATCGTTGCAAATGGATTACCCTGTATAAAAATCTCTGAAATTGGAAATTTTTACTAAAATCAACCATTATTTTTGATTTTTATGCTTTCAAAATAGCCAAAAATCTCTCGTTATTTGAGTAAATCGGACGTTAAATTAAAAATGGATAATAAATGTCCGCAATTTTGAAAAAAAGTTGCAATATTGGCTCAGAAGCATCAGAATGAATGGTGCTTCGGGTGTGCAATATTTCATGATTTTATTACAATACGCTACGTTTCGCCCTTTTTCATCACTAACCGCGACTACTATTTGTAAGAAACAGCTCCTAAGTCTTTAGTATCTCGGTCCCAATAAACGTAGAATAATCTTCTTGACATAGAACAAGAAACATAGAATGTATGTCGTAGTCTTTTAATGAAATCTGTCTTTTCACAAAGATCCTAGTCACTTTTTAAAGTGTTGGAGTATCATGTAAAATAATCAAGCTACATACAGTTGAATCAGTATAAGAATGAAAATTCGATTCTCTTTAAAAAGAAAAAAAAACCTAAAAAAGTAGCTAAAGAGGTTTAATTTAAACTGGCGGCCGCATTTGCTTTTTATAATGTGCCGCTTCCCGCACATGTGTGTAAAAATAGTCCATATAAAAAGCAAAGGCGAGCGCCAGTTTAAACCAAACCTTATGGCTACTTTTTACGTTTTTTTTTTCTTTTCAAAGAGCACCGAATTTCCATTCTTATACTGATCCAACTATAATCTGACGCTGTTTCGTCGTATTGTCCTGTTGTAACATATTTATTATTAATTAAAAAAAATAAATAAATAAATAAAGTACGAGTGTACAACTTCAAAATAAGTCAGGTTATGTTAAGACACAATATGACGAAAAACCGCCTGCTCTTCATGATAAGCCTAGGCATATCGTGTGGCTTGATTATTTTACATGATACGTCGACGCTTCATAAAAATATTATGATCTTCGTGAAACGATAGATTACACGATAAGATCACGACATATACATAGGTATCTATTTCCTAATTTTTTTACAGGCATATATTCATAAATTTATTACATATATATGTTGATATAATTGACCTAATAAAAATCTACTTCGTAACTGCATTTCAAAAGAAAACGCAATTTTGCAATGAAATTAATTTACTTTACAAAAGTACGTTTAAAGTAATGAATTATATTGGTGCAAACCGATGACTTAGGTCAGGTCATCGATTATTAAAATTTAGCCCCAGTTTAATTTAACAATAATAATGACTATTACCTAACATTTTCGTTATTTAATTATGCCTATTTAGAATATTAAGTACCCTCCACAGTGAATTTTATAATGTTTTAGAGTGGTGGTCACTTTCACTCTTAAGAGTGACTTACAAACATAATTCTTAACCCACTGTTTCTTTTACTGTGCTTAAAATACCATTTACGTTTTGTGAATTAGCGTTCGTATCTTCCTGATAGTTTTTTTTCGTCAGTATGAAATTGCGGAGTTTAACGTTTTTTGTATATTTGTCTCTTCATTGTATGATTTTTCTGTTGGATCGGCCAATTCTGACAGCTGCACAAGAGCCTATTTTTGAATTGCCAGTGGAATTGGTTGGCTTTCCTGTTATATTGTTGCTGTAAGACTCTCGAATTTTGTGAAAAAATTGGCTTATTCGTTAAATCCAAGTAAGTATTTGTTTATTTTTTTTTTAAGTGGCAAGTACCAATGATGACTTAATATATTTTTTCTCTAGTAGCTAACATTTGCTTTTTGCAATTTTTGTAAAAATATCTTTTTTTTTATTTTAGTCGAATATAAAATTAAGCGACTTTTCAGTGGTAGTTTTATCCATACTTATCCACTATGAAAAATACTGTTGTATTTTTTTAATAAACAAAAACTGGTAAAAAATAAATACAAAGAGCAAATAATATACCACTTAAAAATTAGAACAATAAATTACTATAATTCTTTTTTACCTAACTGGCAATGTAAAGGCTTGTCCTATATTTTTAGACCCTCATATATCTTTTGTTATGCTGAAGGTTGTTCACTTTCATTTTATGTTGCTTAAAATAATGTAACGTATAATGTAACGTATACCGTAAGCAAAAAATCAGTGTCATGCATTGCCTGCTACACACCCTTAAACAGAAGTGGATTTGTTTTGATATAAAGCTATATTTCTTATTAATTTTGGCTTAAAACCTTTTTTTATGGCAAAAATGTCTTGGTGATTGGTTTTGCAATGTTCTCCAATGTTCGTCACTTACCCCTTAAAGTTTGTGAAAAGAAATTACGATAAGAGTCTAGGAAGTGAATTTTAAAATACATGTTTATTCTTATTTCTTTATAAACATTAAGTAGTTGACCCCCAATACCTTTGTAATGGTCAGCTTTTATATTTCCAAGAAAATTTTTAACAACAGAAATAAAGGCACTCGAAGCTTCTTATTCAGTTTCTTTAACTATTTTTCTTATTTTGTGGACCCACAAATAAGACTTTTTTAATTTTTTCTTCGCTAAGTCTGGGAAATTTTTGTTTTAGATACAAGAACTCTGTTCCATTTCGGTCCATTGCTATACCAAACTGCTTCATTAATCTCAATTAAATATCCAAAGGTAGAAGTAAAATATTTTTGAGATTAACTAGTAGTTTATTGGTAATATTTTTTAGTCCCGAAGTTAGCCTCTAACCTACTTGCCAATCCTTTTGACTAGATGCGTTATTATCACGTATCGTAAAAATGTTTTTAGATTTAATTTACAGAGTATTAAAATACATTAGAAACCCCTAAAAATTGTTATGCTACAAATTCTGTCTTTATCAGTGTTATTTGTTTAGTCTGCTACCTTCATGTTTTTAGTAAACTTTAAACATTTTTTAATGAAAATACAAAGTGATTAACGACTGAAACATGACTTAATTGATGATTCATTATTTTTGTTAAAGTTAATTAATACTGTAATTGTTAAACAACCTCAGTACGTAGGCTTTAACTCTTCGTGCACTGTCCCAATATAAAAAAATATCTTTTTATTAATGCACTGTTTTTTTAAATGATTCAAAATAAACATTTTTTAAAAATACTCTGGACGCGTCTTAGGAAAATATCATTAAAAGGTCAACTTTTTGTATGTATACATTTTTAAACAGCTTTTTTTATAAACTCCCTAGAGGCCTTTTTTTCTTAACAGTAAGGCGATGATAATAGTACTCCGGATCGCAGTATTAGCACCAACTCTATTTCTTATTTATATCAATGCTCTTTTCTTTTCCACAATCAATCCTGTCCATTCTTTTGCTGACAATAGTGCCCTTTACTCTAATACTCAGTTTCTTATGCTAGTTTCTACGCATGATAAAAAAAAAACATGTCAGAGTAATGCAAATGTTTTCTTCACAAGACCGTATTCTACAGAACGAAGAGTCATTTAACCTTGTGGGGGTAACTTTTTAAAATAATCGTTATCAACATAAACAAATTATCTAAAGAGGCCTCCCACTCTGTTTGTTCCTTTGTTCCTAGAGTGTTTAGACAATGAAATTTATTGTCTGCAGAGGTTTTTTCTTCCGCTTCAAACCACAAATCTGTAAGTTCCGTATTAATAAACTACCTCTTACTTTACTTGGGACATCCACTGTACGTTAATACTTAGACTTTAAGCTTTTGTGGAATGGTCCAAGATAAAAAAAATATTTTAAAAAGTATAAATGAACAGCCAAATGCAAACAAAAAATAAAATGAAAACAACAATATATATTTTATCAAAATAACTGCTATCCTATCATGCGATATTTCTTGGTTTTAATACAATTAATATTGGTAATTTAAAATTGATTTAGATTAAAAATAATTTGGGAAAGCTTATCAGGATTATTAAACTTTATTATTCCTTTATTTCAAAGTAAAAATATTCAATGTTTAGCTGTTTGTTGTTAATGTTACAGAAATATTTGATATTGGTTTTTCTTAAAAAATATATCGCAAAAAACTGTGTCACAAAAAATGGAAAAATAAGCATAAATTGCAGCAAATGTGTGCTATAGACTACGAGGTTAAGGCACAACAGTGTTTCCGTTTTGTATTCAACTAAGAATTCTTTATTTAAAATGTTTATCTAAATAAAAATCATATATTTATGGGCAGAAGAAACCAATAGAGATACGGCGTAGATGATTATTTTCAGGACTCAAAGGGCTTACAGATTGAGTTGAGTTTCTCGAAATCAGAAACTTTAATATAAAAGTTAATAACGTTATCGTGTTGAATAGGAAAAGTACAGATAAAAATGTTTAATACGTTTTAAATATTTTTTTTACATAATGTTAAAAAATAATCGAGGTTTTTCCCGATCTGTGGAAGTATTCCCATAATAAAAATTAAAAAAAAGTATAAACGTAAGACAATAATTGATAAATCGCACTTCTCTGTAAACTCGTATTGTTGGATTTATCAGTGTAAGGAATTTTAAACTATGTACCAGACACTTAACCATAGTTGCTCATTTAATTGACAGTTTAGTTAAAATACAGTAACTAAAATGTTTATAGATTTTTATTTTACACAGCTGTTTCATCCTCAATAATAAATTAAGGTAATAAAAAGCAAAATCTTGCATAACTCCATATACAATACATTTAAATAATGATGACTTCCTGACTTATATTTCCGTATGTGCGGTTTTTGGTAAACTACCTAGAAAGCAGCATTCTTTTATTCAAATATAAGCCAGGCAATAAAATAATCAGATTTAAAGGTAATTTTACTCTTCCTATTAAGTTTTAATTAAAAAAAGTGCATAAGAGTTCAATGGGTGTATACGAGTTAATTATTGTCTGCCGAAAAAGGTCATAGGTAAGTTCGCTACCGCGGTTAATTTCTAAAAATTAGAAATGTAGAAAATGTGAAAAATTTTGGGTGAATAGGGGCAGTGTATCCTAATATTATTACTCTTTAAATGTCTTTAGTTTTAAATCTTTGTTAGTAATTGACAATTACAAGTATAATTTTTATAAAATGCTTGCTGACAATATCAAACGTTTGCATAGTACAAAACAGGGTTTAATTGGATTTGTAAGACTAAATATTTGTAACAACGTAGTTGAAAATTAACTAACTTACCTTTGTTCGTCCCTTTATCCTTAGAGTGGCTGTAAAGATTTTTCGTTTTTCGCCTTAATTTCCAAATCTTTAAATCTCATGTCAATAAACTACCCCTTACTTGACTTATGGCATCTACGATACCTTAGTACTTAGGCTGTCTCAAAATTAAAAAAATCATCTCAAGGGAATTGGTTTGTGAAAAGGACCTGTACCTGACCACAGAAGCGAACTAGTGTGTCCCGTTTAAAATAAATACAAAGGTGGTGGATGGTCACTAATAATTAAAGGAACAATATATCTTAATATAAACGCAAGTACCCTAGACGTTTAAAATAAATTTGTATTTTAGAATTATCCCCCAACATATACCACATTTAGAGTATATAAGGTGGTTTTAAAGACTTGGAATACTTAAAAAAAATATGGTAAAAAATAGATTTAAAGCTTACTATGTTCTTGCAAATAGTACTAAAGTTTGAGAACGTTATATTGTGTTAAGATGTTGGCGAAAGATGGTAAAAAATTAAAGGAAATAATTACATAATAAATTTGGGGAAATAAGCAGGGCGTTTCATTAAAAAAAACCTACTTGACAATGAAAAATTTGTTTTTAAGGCACCTCGTACATTTACCAATACTGTTAATAAAATAAGTGTTTTTAAACAAACATTTTTTATTTTAAGTTTTTTTTGTATCATGTACAGGGGCGAAGTTATTTTGTGTATAAACAGAGTTGGGACACCCTGTATACATTAATTTTATAAATTTAAAAAAGGAATAATAATCACCTAAAAATTATCACTGAGTGTCTCGTTTATTACAAAATCTTTAACTTGATTATCTTAAGAATCTGTTTTGAAATATTTGGTTTAAAAATGTCAAATCCGATGAAGAAAGCGTTTTTTTTTTACTTTATGTAAATTACTCAGTAGGTTCATTAAGCGTTTATTTTTTAAGTCAACGTTTAAATTATTTTTAAAGACATTTTGAGTCTTAAACATAATTTTAGGTTATGGTAAAATCACAATTATGTTCGCTACGATGCGGCAAAAAAATCTACAAATACTTTCTATTCATCTATGGGCTACCAAATTTTACAAAGAATCACATAACCTTGTTGGCGTTACCTTTAAGAACGATCTTTATTAACATAAGCATATTTTATCGTTAGCCATAGAAGCTTCAAAAGATCTCGGATTTCTCTCTTGAACCAGAAAGTATTTTTTCTCTTATAATCTATATACTCTGTATGTATCTTAAATCAGACCCTGCTTGGAATATTGTTTTAAGGCCTGAGGAAGTACTTTTTTTACAACTCTAAGCATTCTTGATTTTATTTGACAAGATCCATTGGCTTTCTTAATTATCCCACTCCTACAGGTAAGCTTCTTTCTTTTTCCCACCGACGAGCTGCGGAGGACATGCGCTTGATAGGTAATTATACTGCTTCTTCTCGAAGTAAATAAGATAAGATCACGTGCCACTTTTATGCAGCCCTTCGTAATCTAACTGATGAGGCCCCGAATTTTTCACTTTATTAGTTCCTTTATTTCCAGAGGCTGTAGAACCTTCTTTCTTTAGAAGTCTTTCCTTTTCCTCCTCTAAACCTCTAAATCTTCGGGTTTCGTGTTAATAAAGTGCCTCTTACTTTAGTTAAGATACCCATGGTACATTAGTATTTGGGATATAAACTTTTGTGTATTTACTGTACCAATAAAAGAATAATATCTAAAAATTAAAAAAAAAAACGTTTTGACCTCCAGTCTGAATTATTTGCTTGTATGTGAAGTACAAAAATAAATGTGCCACACTGCTGTTTGTTTTAATATTTTAAAGTTAATTTTGTGGGTACTGACACAATCAGTCTTCATCTAATGATTTTTGTAGGCACATATGTCAGTAAAAGGGCTCGAAGAAGCATTAGTAACGATGAAATGATAAACATGATAGAAGCTGAAAAACGACTGGTGACAGAGCTTGGTGACAACGTCTGTATTTATCCTAAAGTTTGTCTTCATCATGCGGAAAAAGCTCGCAGGACTGGCAAGCGTGAGGTGCAAGTGGATTGGGACGAAGTTTTTAAGTAAGTAGGATATGGAAAATGAAAAATAAGTTACTATAATTCCATTAAAAATGTATACTTTAACAAAATCTCTAGGAGCAACTGTTTTCGCCATAAACGCACTTTAAGGGACCCCGCAATTTTCTTATGGAAAATGGACTTCGGCCAATTCTTTTTAAATTTTGCATAGTAATAGTTCTTAACACGCTTAATAAAAGTCACCCGGACACAAAACCTCAAAACTCCTTCAACCCCCTCAAAATCACCCGCAAAGGTCACTGGGGATTTGGGGATTTTAAGGTTGATTTTGAAGGGGTTTTGTACCCGTGGAGACTTTTAATTAGCGTGTTAAAACTATTACTTTGCAAAGATTTAAATCAACTGGCCGAAACCCATTTTCCATAGGAAAATTGCGGGTTCCTTTAAAGAGCGTATATCTCGAAAACAGTTGCTTCTAGAGACTTAAATAAAATATACATTTTTGATGCAGAGGAAATTATAATAACTTAGTTTTAATAAACAGGTCAATATACTAAGCTTAGAAAAAGTTATGCCATCTAAAACAAGTGGGGTAGGCCGTAGCTGGCGCCCTCTACTAGCAACATCAAAAGTATGGTCGAATTTGAATCCCCATTTTTGTACCGCTATGTCATTTAGTTAAGAAATTATTACAAAACGAAAACAAAATTAAAAGTTTGACCCCTGTATCTTAGTTATTATCTACTTTGGGATAAGGCAAGTTCACATAAATTGCATTATTTTGACCTAAGGAATCTACTGTTGATCTGTGTATCATTAATTTTGGGACAACCTGTATGTATCAATATTTTCTCAATGTTCGGTTTATCGGTTTACTGCGGAGGTATTTGTTTTCTTGCATGGTTTTTTTATTAGTAGGGCACGCTGGTATGAAGCTTAAGACCTGTAAACTACTATATATATTTTTTATCATTTCATTATTTTCTTAAAAAAGAAAGAGTTTGTTAGATACTTTATTAAATTTAGGTGTAAGTTTAATTAAAGAGGATTTTTTTCAAGGTTGCAAAATATTTTTGTAAACAAACCTATTTAAAAAGTAGCAACTATTTTTATTAAACTTTTTCCTTAAATTTATAGAATTTTTAAAGGTAAAGTAATTATAACATGAATTACTTTTAAAAGTAAATTGAAAGAAAAATAATTTTATTTTTTTTTCTTGAAAAGGTATTGTCACTAGTTCTTATTGAATAAATTTGATAATTATGGAAATTATTAAAGTAAAACATATTAATTTTAAAGCGTTATGTAGATAATGTAACTCATTTATTTCCAAAACAACAAAATTCCTAACATGCTTAATTAAGATGTGGCTTTACATATGTCCTTATGTAGTTTAAATTAAAACCCCAAATTTGTTTTAATTAGTGTTAAATTTAATTAAATAACCCTTTTGATCGCTATCTTGATTTTTCAATGTTTCTCTGGTATGTGTTTAAATTTTGATAATGACTACCGCCATTATGTAAAACAGTGCATTAATTAATATTATTAACGTGTGACATTTTATCAAAGGGTTTAATTCAATTTGGTTATGAAATCGTTTAAGAATTATTTTTCCGACTCGTTTAAGTAAATAAGAAAACATTGTGTTTTTTTTTTAACAAAATACAAAATTTAGGAGTAACCAAAACATAACAGACCATAACTGAAAGTTTAAAACATTATTATGGGATTTAAAAAGGGAAGGGGGCCAAACTCGTTAAAAAAAGGCCCCAATTTTCTATGGGTTTTTAAAAAAGTTTTGGTGTTTTGTTGTAAATTTTCATTAAAAATTTTTGCTTTTAAAATTTTTTTTCGCAAAATTTTGGAGAAAAAATTCTAGAATTTTTAAAACGTTGTTCTTTACCCTCTTTTCCAACAAAAGGCAAAAACCTTAAATTTAATTTAGTAACTGGGTGTTTGAGTTTTTTTGTTTTTAAATTTTGGCACCCAAAAACCATAATCAGTACAAAACTGCTCTTATAAGTTTTTATTTTATAATATATTATAATATATTATAAAACACAATATAATAATTATATTTCCTTGGGGTCAATAGCCTAACCCTAAATTATGCTTCATTCCAAAAGCGGTGCTTGTTAAGGGGTATTTGACAAGCTCATATTGTACATCTTAATAAGGTTCAAATTTGCTTCAGAAGCCTTTAAAAAAATGTCTAAAAAACATTATCAGTTTATTATAAGATTCTTTAATGTTTTTTATATGTAGCGATTTAGATCAAAGATCATTTTATTTTCCCTCAGTGAATGTGTTTAATTAGTTAAATATTGAATAATCATTTTAATTTTACCTTTTTTTTAAGCAACTATAAACAATCAGAGAGAAGCAAAAGGAGTTTTACTTTCTTAGTGTATTTCTGGGAGACTTTATAGCTTCACCAAGATTTTGTAATCAACTTGTAAAGAGGGGACGTACTTGCAAAGACTGACCTTTTAGTTATAGATAAGTATAGTTTTTAGGTTGGCCAGTGTAAGGATATAAAATATCTGCAACAAAGATCATTTATAAAAATATGTTTGATAATATATGTTAAAAACACATAATATTGGTATTTAGCAGATATATGTTTATAAAGCTTCCTATAGTCTTTAATGAGCTGCATATTTGATAATAAAATCCAAAAAAATATTAAGAGCGCCGTATAAATACACCTAAACATTTAAAAATATATTAAAGTTGTTGTCAGCATTTTTTTGTAAATTATGGTTTACATAGTCACCCCGGAAAAAGTGACAAAACTTAAAAACTTAGTTTTGGCCAACAAAAGAACATGAGATTTCAAGATGTTACTGATGTTACTATGCAACCAGTAATTAAATTTTTTTTTTTTAATACCACATTAGGAATAGTTGACCTTATTAAAAGCATATAAGAATATTTAAATTATACTAATTTTAACGTTTTTCTGAAAATAAAAACACAAATGGGGACACTGTTAGATCTATGTCTTCTTACACATACGTCTATTTAAATTTACACAAAAAACGGCACAAAACAAAAAGTCACTAACAGGAATCCTTATATTAATACCTATAAAATACTGTCATATTTTTTCTCAAGTAAATATGTGACGTTTTTTTAAGTGGCGGCGATAATAGAACCGCAGTGGGGATCAAAAATGGCATATTTGAGGGTTTTAGGTTATGTAATTTTTCCAGGGTATTGTCTGTCCTATTTTATTTGATTTTTTGCCTGCCTATAACCCAAGAATTGCATTTTTCGACTCTTGTCAATTTTCTTCGGGAGTGACAATATATGACCAATATTTTATAGGATCTATAGATTTTACCAAAACATCAAAATTTTTATCAAATATATTTTTTAAAAACCTCTGTTGCGGATATTTGATACTGTAATACCAGCCTTAGTCGTAAGAGAGGAATGTGATAGAGATATAATTATTTTTATAAGTTTTGGATTACCAAAAATATGTAAAATATTGTAAGTAGTTTAGAATACATAGTTTTAGCAGGCCGCAGGTGCAATAAATAGAGATTTTTACTTTAATGTAATATTAAATATATTAATTGTTTTTAAATTTTGTACATTAAATAATATTTTTTGGTTAAAAATATAATAATATTTAGGATTTGTGTTAGGTTTCGTGTTAGTCTTTTCTTTTTGTACATTTGTGTTTTTCTAAAATCCAAGCAAACATAGCTTTTTTGAGGCTAGTCACTTCAGTTTTAAAAACATGTTTATTGGTAATAATGATTTTACATAAGTAAAACAAGTAAATAGTAATAATAACGGCATAACTAGAATACTTTTTATGTCGCTATTACTAAAAAACTGGGGCATGATATGCTTGCGTTCTAGAAGAAATAACAGATTATATAAAACCAAAATGTTTACGATAAAATAAAAGTTCAAATGGAAAACTAGATGATAATTTTAAAACCCAAGATATAGAATAATACTATTGTTAGGTATTTGGAATTTTTATGTATTTTATTTATAATAGGGTGCACTTATACAAACTAAAATTTATATATAAAAACTGTATTTTTTGCTAATATACATTGAATTGTATAATACACTTGACATATTGTACATATAAATAAACTATGTTCATTTTATGCTTTTATTAATTAACTTAATGTAAATCGGTACTTAGTATAATTCTAAATTAAAATAATAAATTAACATAAGGTAAAAAAAGGTTTCTCTCATTGCTCTTCATTCTTTGCATTGGCCTAAATCACGTTGGCGTTGTTTGTTGACCAACGGGAAATAAGTAGACCTTCTGGTCTTATTGGATGTTTTTTAATCTAATCTTTAATTATACATACTTCGTACTATTTTTAATTATAATTAAAAATCTTACTTTAATACAAGCTAATAATTTTTTTGTCATTGTGCGTCAAAATCCTGGTCGAGAGATCTCGAAAGAAATGGCGGCAGCACTGACCAGAATGTTCCGTACCGAAGTAAGGGGCATATTTTTTTAAATAACATTCTTGTTGTCTTTGAATCAGCCATATTGCAAAGGAACCAAAGCTAAAGTTTGAAAATTTGTTGGTTGATTAGTAAACTTTCTCTTTTCTTCTTTTTTTATCTTTGTTGCTAATTGGTTGATGATAGAAACCAACCCAACCCATATTACCTTAAATCCTTACTTCGATGCAGAGCATAGTGGTGCCGTTCCTGTTTCTCCAGTCCTTATGATCTAACAACTAATAAATTGTTTTATAATTTCTATCGAATTATGGCTTGTTTAAACGTCACTTATGAACAGCCGGTACAAATCGATCTTGAAACCGGTTTTACGATAACTAGAGTCTATGAGGTCTATTACATCACTAGAAAAAAATTATTTCTTTGGAAAAGTTAAAATCGTTGTTTTTTCTCTACTGTCATCATTAGGAAAACTTTCATATAGCAGTTGATCGTATTGAAGATTATTATAAGCACTATAAGGCTGTTGAGAATTATATTCCAAGTCTGCTAAATCTAGTTTCAACTCTCCTGTTCCAGTTCTGTCTGGAAAAATATTCTGTGCAGGAACATGGTTTGGAAGGGGCCTTTGAATGTCCAGAAAATTATCGTTGGTTTCTGCAATATGATCAAAATGAAGAAATTTTCCATGTCTGTAAGGGGCATTGTTCTCGAGCTCTGAAGGAAATCTTAAAGCTTTTTCTTTCGATTTTACCAAAAAAATGGAGGACTCTTCGTGTTCGTCATTTGGAAAAACAACCTTTTGTACTCCTGTACTGGCATAACTTACTGGAGTTAAATACGAGATTTTAGGAAAATTAGGGCTGCTATATTCTTTGTTACTAGTATCCCTATTAAAGTAATTGTTTACAAAATCTGATGGTTTGTTTTGAATTCTTTTTTCCGCAAAGGCTTGTTTTCCAAGATATCCAGGTTTATAACCGTTTAAATACTGCGGTGCGTAATGTTGTAAGTTGTTTTGCCCTGGAAAATTTAGACCCTGGAAAAATCTGAAAAATCCGCCATTATGATTGTTTAAGTACTGTACCAACTTGTCCGGATCACTAGGGCATTGAGGGTAAGAGTACTGACACGATCTTGAGTTTCCTTTAGAGGCAAAGCCCAAAAGTGCTGCTTTTCCAAAATGAAGCACCGGAGACATGTTTGCACTGTTTATGCCAGTCAGAAGTCTGAAAAATAAGTATTTTATTATTACTAAGTGTAAAAAGATTTTAACTATACTATCTATATAAACTGACTCGGGCTTTAAATGTCATTCTAAGCTAGTTCATTTTCAACAATGCGAAAAGTTATGACGTGGCTTACGCCTTCTGTGGAAGAAGAGAGGTTTTTAAGCACCACCTCTTCCACATAAAAAAAGTATATCAAGGAAAATGTCATACCTAAAAAGGTTTAAAAGTTTTTGCAGTGAGAAAACGTAATAAATGTGCTAATAAAAATAAGAATAAATATAAAAGTAAATAAATAAATATGTATCATATATTTTATCTATTATTTGATATATATGTATTAAGCTATAGATTTAATAGGGCAAAATAATTTTTAAACGTAATTCCCAAGTTATAATACTGCAAAATTGGGAGTTAGTCAGAGACTTTCGGTATAGACTAAGCTGCCAAAGTCTACGAGTTTCATATCCATATGATATGGTTATAATTCTTTGTTAATTATTACTATTTCTGTAATCATTAAAAAAATAAACAATTTAAGTAAACTACATTCCCAATATTGATAATCAAATCATCCTCATTCCACGAAACGAGCTCTAAAAAAACGCCCGCGTAGGTATAGTATTTTTCAAGATATAAGAAAATGACTAGAGATATGATTATCTCCGACTGCAATAAAAATCCTCGAAAGTGATCCTTTATGGCCATGCCAACAGATGTGAGAATAGTTCAGGTCCGCACTTTAACCTATACGTTTAGATATAACTTGAGGCAAATAGGACATCATGAATACTTATATATTATTCCAGTCAGGTAGAAATACGACCCTGTACGGTCGGGTGCTATAATTAGGTCAACCTACCCTAATAGTACCATAAAATGCTAATTTCGAGGGTTCTACTGCACTCAGAAGCAGTCAAGACTTTTAGTCATTTTCTTATATCTTGAAAAATACTATACACTTATTAATTAAAATACGATGTGCTTCGTATTTGACAGCATGTTGATAGCCAGTATATTATAACAAGCCGCGAACATTGTCCAATGAGCTAGAAGGGCTCGTGAACATGCGTTGTATCCGTGGGCAATCTATGTCCCTTCACTAAGGATTATTTTCGTGCAAAAAGGTATGAATCAACATGTGTACCGTGGGTATGGCCAGCATTAAATAGCTATACGCTACTTTTTGGTTTTTGATAAATTCGTGTGTCGGTTCAAAATTTATTATTCAAACATGAATTATCACGCTAATCGTATTCACAGATGGTAATTTAATTTGAAGTTCATCTCGGATTCATCAGACATCGCATCTCAGGGGCCAGACCCCCCACCCTGAAAATAGCCTTAGATACGCCAATGCTCAGTATTAACGAGTATATTAAAAAATACATATCATAGGAGAGAATTATCGGTTAAATAGCCAATTTTAATACTTCTAGTGAAAGACATTATGATTTTTGCACATGTAAATGTCTAACACTAAAACTCAATTTAAGAGACAAGAAAATCAATACTCTTAAGCAGCGGCGCAACTAGCTGGTCGATTGTGGGAAGCTTAGGCCTCAGTCTTTAATGTCTATATTCCGAAAAACCAGTAAGTTTTTTTTTAAGCAATTTATATACTATTATTTTCATTTGTTTCTATTGGTGTTGATGAAAAAAACAGATAAAGTCAGACGCAGCTTTGTCTACCACAGTTTCAAGGTCTATTTTAATATTTTTTTCTGTAAATAATAATTCAAGGGCTGAAAACCTTTGTTTATCAAACTGTTGCCTCTAAGCCTCGATTAAGTTAAATTAAATAAATTAAAGTAGTTTAAACCCATTAAATTTAGGGGGGGGGCTAATCTTAGCTTGGAACCGCTAAGCCACTTCTAAATCCTTCGTTAATAGCGCCCCTGGCCTTAAGAAATTTTAATAAAAAAACTTTACATATGCATAATGGTTAATAATGAGGGTTTTTTGTAAATACTATAATTAAAAACAAAAAAAAATATTTAAAAATTAGGTGTAATTGCTAAGTGATAGTATTAAATAAATTGTCTAAAGGACTCTAAATTAAAAAAAAACATTTGTAGGATTAAAACCAGCGCAGAAAATCTTATCTATAATAACCCCAGAGAATGCGGTTAGATGTTTGGGATTTTGAGGCCTACTATTAACTATACTTTTTTAAAATAAGTGTAAAATACAGATTTAAATTTTGTTTTTATTTATATCGTTACTACCTCTGATCTAAATCTAATAAACGCTAGTTTAATAGCCTAAAGGACTTTAAAAATGTATTAAAATCAGATCCTTTTTAAGAAAATTTAGGGATGTGCCTTGTATAAGAAACGTCTAACTTAAAAATTAATAAATGTAAGGAAAGAAAAGTGGTAATTTTTAAATGTCCGAGAGTAATAAAAATCTAAAAACACTTTTGTAAAATTTTCTGCTTTTTTTGAAAATATCCACCATTTAATTTATCTTGTTGCAGTTATAGTATTTAAGAGTTAAATTGCACCTCCTCTTTCAAAGTGACAGAAGTCCAAAATTTATAAATTATGTTTTTTTGTCGAGACCCAAAAATACATGCTAACCAAAACTTGCCAAATTCAGCTTACTTTACTAATTTAAATAAAGACAAAAAGTCAATCTAAAATTTAAATATGTGGTAAAATTATTAAACTACAAGTTAAAAATTATTATTATTTTTCTTTGGCTATATTGTTACCTTAACTTTTTTATTTATGCCTTTTAAAGAGGGTGCGCAAAATATTAAGGGTATTATTTAAAACATGTTTATTTTTTGAAATTGCGTGAATTGTTTTTTCCTAAGGTACGAATTTTGTTATTTCTAGATTAGTTACAAATAAGTAATAGACAGACATAAGATCTGCTACCACATTTTTATAATCCAACAGTAAATATTTACAAAAATTTAACCTTAATTAATATTTATTCCTTACTACGAAAGTGATTATAAATTACTTACGCTGCTAAGGACTCAAGATTAATATTGACAGGCAAATTAAATCCTCCTTGTCTACCGATTAGGCCTCCAGATGTGATTTCACAAAGTAGTTTTGGAACGCACTGCAGATCATCATTTTGAGCAATGGAAAACAGAGCATCCATAACTGATTCCTGAGTTTTTTGGAAAAATGGAGGTTTGGGATAAGAGGAATATGTATCGTAAGGGCGATTAGGGTAATAAGGGGAAAAGGAAGGTCTGTATTGGTAAGAAGGTTTAGATATTTCATTTGAGAAGTAATCTTGGGGATTATTTTGAGGATATCCATATTGCTGCTCTTGAGGTCTATAGTATTGAGAATAGAATGGGTGGTTGTTTGGATAATATTCTTGATATAATGGGCGGTTTTGCCTACTTTGAATAGCCACATTAGATAGTTCCCTGAAATGTATAACTTTTTTTGAAATGAGATAGGAAACTAAATTTACTGTTAGCGATTTTGGTACCTTTATTTTAGTTTAATAAAACATTATTTAAATATCCCTACTTAAAAATAAAGTTAATAAATAAAAAATTGCAATTATATTAAATATAATAATAAAACTGCGGGCCATTGACTATCACTTTGAATAGGATATAAATTTATAAGAGCAATTTTATGATTAGTAATGGTTTTTAGGTGCCTAAATATAAAAAAAGGGTTATTAAATTTAGGCTTGCGTTTTTCGGGAGCGAGGTAGATCTGTCATCATTTAAAAAATTATATAATATTTAGAATTCTATGCATTTTTAGCAAAAACGAGTAGGTAGCTGTACATGTTTAACATTGTATAAAAACATATTTAATATCGTACCACAATAACTAACACTAAATAAACACATTTAGTAATTAATAATTGGGACTAACAAAAATAAAAATATTAAAAATTTGTTTTTACCGTTTATAATTTTCATTAATTACAATTATTCATTGACGAGATTAGATTAATTTCATTTGATTAAGGAATCAGCCAAGGTGAATTTTTGATTTAAAGATTTCTTATTTAAACAATCTGTGATTAAGATCAGATTCGTCTATGTTAAAAAAATAGGTCTAATTATGCCAATAAAAAACGCATTAAAGAAGGTCCATGTTTCACGGTGTAGATATATGTGCTTCAACAGAATGAACAAAATCAATTTTCGCCTATGAAATTGCAGATCATCTAAAAAAAACTTAATAAACCTTTTAAAAAAATCAACGTTTTAGTGACAAGCTGGTCAACGTTTTCAAGATATAAGATAAATTAAAAATTGCCAACAAATAATATTTAAAATTAAAATAATTAAAATTCTGCTTTAAAACATTTTTGAATATTTTAAGAACATTTTTAATTTAATGTCATAAATGAGAGATTAATTCGTTGTAAGCACAAATATTGACAGACTTTTTTCGTTTTTTTTAAAATGTTTTTTAAGTAACTTTTTTGATGATCTGCAAGTTTGTAAAGGTTAATTCATCTTGTGCGCTCTGTTGGTGTACATATCTATACCTTGGAGCAAGGACTGAAGCGGTCTCTTCTTGAAGGTCTGGCAAGTAACCCAGAAAATATTCTGTAATAAATATAGGGCTCATATTTTGTAAATATGGTAAAATCTGTAGTGCATTGATTGATTGCGATGTCTTTATGTGGCTTATACAGGGTGTTCGAAAAATAGACGGAGATATTGTAATGGGCGATTCCTTGTTTAAAATTATATGAAAAAGTTTCTATAAACATGGGTTCGGAAATGCACAGTTTTTAAGATACAGGGTGATAATTTAAAAAAAAAATATTAATTTTTTATTACTATTTAAAAAAATATTTACTCGATTCTTTTGAAATTTGGCAATATTTTTTGTTGTATTAAGACGCTAATTTAGCTCTAAATAGAATAAAATTATAAGGTCCAGTGGCGTCCCGGGGGGCATCTTAGCGAATAAAATTAACAAAAAATGTACGCCACTGCCTTTTTTGCAACTTTAATATTTGTTGTTTGATTAAGCGTCTAAAAATACAACTTCTTCACCTCTTACATTTTTTTCGTATCTCACTTCGTTTTCGAGAAAAAAAAATAAAAACGGTTTTCCATAAAACTCATGTATGGAGTAAAGAAAATCATCATGCTTACGTACAATGTCGTCACCAGGAACAATTTCTTTAAATGTGTGGATTGGTATTGTTGGTGACAATTTAATTGGACCCTTCTTTTTACCCTTAAGATTAAACGGCGAATCATACTTAGAGTTTCTTCAACAAGAATTGCCCGTACTGCTGGAAGAAGTTCCTCTAAATGTACTTAATCAAATAACTTTTATGCACGATGGAGAGCTCCTCCTCATTTTAGTATAGCTGTTAGAACTCATTTAAATAACACCTTTGGGGAAAATTGGGTTGGAAGAGGTGGACCAATTCAATGGCCACCTCGCTCCCTGACTTAAATCCAATATTTTTATTTATGGGGACACCTTAAAACTCTGGTTTACGCCACTCCCATACAAGCAATAGAAGAGTTAAGAAATAAAATTGTAAATGTTTGCGAAGAAGTGAGAAATAGACCTCGAATTTTAGCTCGAGTTCGTCGTTCAATGATTCGTGGAGTGAGAAATGGATGGTGGACATTTCCAACATTTGTTGTAGCTGTTGTTGCACTAAAATACTTTTTTAGAAATGTTTTTGATTTCTTGTTTTTCAGGGCATCTGTGATTTTTTTAGCAAAAATTAATAAACCAATTTTGTCCAGTGGCATGCAATAAAACCGTTTTTATTTTTTTCTCTCGAAAATGAAGTGAGATACGAAAAAAATACAAAAAGTGAAGAAGTTGTATTTTTAGACGCTTAATCAAGCAACAAATATTAAAGTTGCAAAAAAGGCAGTGGCGTACATTTTTGCCAATTTTATTCGCTAAGATGCCCCCCGGACGCCACTGGACCTTATAATTCTATTTAGGGCTAAATTATCCTCTTAATACAACAAATAATATTGCCAAATTTCAAAAAAATCGAGTAAATATTTTTTAAAATATTAATAAAAAATTAATATTTTATTAAAAAGTTATCATCCTGTATCTTGAAAACTGTGCATTTCCGGAACTATGCTTATGGAAACTTTTTCTCATATTTTTAAACAAGGAATCGCTCATTACAAAATCTCCGTCTATTTTTCGAACACCCTGTATAATAGATCTTTATACGATTTGTCTTCTTACTATTATTTTTTGCATGTTACATTTCTTAATAAAACATATTTATATTTACCATAGTGCGTTTGCAGAGTCCTCAGAGTAATTTTGATTAGATATGGCAACAACACTTTTTGACACTAACCACACTAACAAGAAGTTTACCAAATACATGTCAACACTAACTTTTACTACTTTGTCAGACTGATCTTTTCAAAGGTTTAAAACAAAATGTTTTTCATTTCATGTTCTTCCCAACAAAATTTCACTTAAGAAAGTTATGTAGGAGAAAAATTACCCACGCGAATATTCGCAGATTATTTAATTTATTTAAACACTTTCGTTTGCCAAATATATAAAGTGGTGTTTTGTAATACTGTATAAGCAATATTATTGGATTTTCCAACGATGATATCATTTTAAGGATAGACAAATTGGTTTTGATTTGTATTATTTAGGTAAAGATACAGATGCAGATGTCGTCAGTTGCGTGTGATGGTTAGAATTTGTTTTATTTGCAATTTTAATTTATTTAAAGCAATTTTAGCTATGTTTCTTTCAAAGTAAACAGCACAGCGAAGTATTTACATCGTCACTTCCAAAGAAAAGCTACATAGGTCCAAAATGTTTGTGTTATGTGCAAAATATTAGATAAAATATGGCAGAGAATGCCCTGATAAAGTTGTAAAACTTAAATACCTTAAATATGCTACTAACGCCTTAATATTCTTTTTCATCCCCACTGCGATTCTATCTCCGCCACACGAAAACCGTCATATTTTTACTTAAGACAAAATTTGGTTACCCAAGACAAAATTTGACGGTATTTATATAAAGATTTTAATAAGAAAAGTTACTGTTTAACATTCAAGAAGAAAACAACATAACTCTAAAAAAAAACAAACATTGAACAAAAAGCATTACAATCATTAAAAAGAGACAATACTATAAAAATTCTTCCTGTAGATAAAGGTAATGCAACAGTAATAATAGACTGTGATATGTATAATAATAAAATAATGTCTCTTTTAAATGATGGTAATTATACAAAAATAAACAATGATCTAACTGAAACCATTGAAAGACAAATCTATAACATTTAAAAAAAAACATAAAAACAGCGTTACAGATAGAGAAAGATTTACACTTACACCCCATAACAGTAAAACTCCACACTTTTATGGAGTACCAAAAATACACAAACCTGATATACCATTACGTCCTATAGTTAGTTGCATAAACTTACCTACACACCCATTAGCAAAATTTTTACTTACTATTTTAGATCCTTAAGTAAATAATACTGACTCATACATTAAAAATTCCCAACATTTTCTAGAAAAATTAAGACACATTGACATAGACCCAAATAACACCTTGGTAAGTTTTGATGTTGTAAGTTTATTCACAAATGTTCCTGTCGATAAAACATTAAATATTGTTAGAAATAAATTAGAAAATGATGTCCACCTTGGCGAAAGAACCAAACTAAACATAAATTCTATTCTTGAATTATTAACTTTTTGCGTAAAAACAACATATTTCCAATATAACACTGACTATTACACACAAACTTCTGGCATGGCCATGGGTTCACCTTTATCACCATTATTAAGTAATATTTTTATGGAAAATTTTAAATCCAATTTTGTTCAAAATCATAATGATAAACCTTTAATTTGGTGGAGATATATAGATGACATTTTTTCTATTTACCAACATGACGAAAATTGTCTAAATAATTTTTTTACCCCCACTTTAATACACAAGAACCCACTATTCATTTCACTTTAGAAAAAGAACAAAACTCACAACTTCATTTTCTTGATATTTTAATAAAAAAAGATGTAAATAATTTCGAAACCAAAATTTACAGAAAACCTACACATACCAACAGATACTTAAATTTTAACTCTAATCACCCAATAATGGTAAAGAAAGGAGTTGTAAAAAGTCTTTTTGATAGAATTAAAATAATTTGTTCTGATCAAAACAAAGAAAATGAAAAAGAATTTTTAAAAGATATTTTACTTCAAAATAATTATCCTCTTGATTTTATAAATAAATGCTTTCTAAAATTTGAACAACCAAATTTAAGACAAAATCAAAATAGACCTGTTACAAATCTATTTTTACCATATATTCCTGGCTTATCAAATAAAATTCAACGAATAGGTAACAAATTTAATATTCGCACTATCTTTAAAACACAAAACACCATTAGATCCCAAGTAACAAAAACAAAACCATACAATATAAACGAAAACACAAAAAATGTCATTTATAAGATCCCTTGTGAATGTAATAAATTTTATATAGGTGAAACTTCCAGACCATTAGCCAAACGCATAAAAGAACATAGAACATATATTAGAAACACAGAATTCCACAAATCAAAAATCTGTCAACACGCATTTGATAATAACCACATAATAAACTGGAATGCTTCTAGCATTTTAGCAAAGGAAACTTGTTCAAAAACGTAAAATAAAGGAAAGTGCATTTATTTTATTAAATAAAGACAAATGTGTAGCATCAATATCTGTTAGTTTAAATAATACATGGTTACCTATGCTTGATGCTGAAGTAAATTCAGGTAAACTTAAAATCAATTAACACACCATACCACCCACCTTTCTGGTCTTTTTAAATACTATACATACACCAGTCCAATAACCTATTGTCACTTATGACAAAACGTCATTAAAAGTTCAAAAGCTATCAGAATTTCCTAAGTTTTCAGACCTAAAATTTCTTAAAATTTAGTTTTATTTTTTGTTTTAGTTTCAATCTTGATATCGGTGGCCGACTTGCCACCGAAACGTAGATTAATATTTGTGATTTTTTGGGTTTTTTGGGGGTTTTTCTTCTTTTTTGTTGCAGGCGATCTGCAAGTTCATAGGGGTTCAATAGGGCTGGACAGGGTCAGCCCGCATACCGCGGGACCCGGACCAAGAGGGTCCCATTTTCCAAAAAGTAAAAAGGCGAGTAACCCAAATAAAACAAACTAAAACATGGATCCGCCACAAAACTATAGAACATATTTATAACTCTAAAAGTTACCCTATTTGTGTTAGTTTATTTTCAGGAACAGCCCAAATATACACCAGAATTTATTTTTTTTACATTAAAATAATAATAATGTAAAAATCCTAATATGCTATCAATAGTGTCAACCTTCCTTATTTGGCGTAAAAAATTAATGAATATTTAATTACTGCCTTAAAGACTTTCGATTTTTTTGTTGGCTAGTTTTTCAAAAAAAAGCTATTTATTTTTTTGGCGGTAACTTTTAATTTCGTTTTTTATTACTTTTGAAATACGAAATTAGGGTTACATAAATTACTTTAAAAAGATATCTAAATGTAAATCGTACCCCGAAAGAAAAGCGACATAATTCAAAACACATAGTTTTGAAAAAATGGCCAACATAAAAAAATTAGATTTTTAAGGTGTTCAGTAAATTAACAAATTTTTTTAGGCATTTAAACGCAGTAAGTGTTTGAATGCCTTTTTTGTTTCTACTTTTAGCATATTAATTTTAATTGAATGGACAATCAAACTCACAGTAGTTAAAATGTTATGCAAATAAGGTTTTCTTGAATAACATGCGACGTTTAAAATAGTAGGGAACAGTAGTTATGCGCATTGTCATCACGTGACACCATAATTAATTGTTTGCAATTAGCAAATAGTGTGTGGTTGACTGATACAAAATGCCTGTTTCAATCATCTAATTATTCTTGCTTAGTGTGTGATAACCCTTTGAAACCCTGTGTTTGATAGATATGTAAATACAGTTTGCTGGGCGTCTATTCGGTGTGTCAACAATTCAAAACAGTGGCGATTTTATATTTCTTTACACCTAAACCATTTAAATACTTCTTGATGGTTTTCAAGAGCTTTAAAAAGGGGTATACAGTTTTGGGGTGTATACTGGCGCAATAATTAAAACAATTTTACTATTCGAAAACTGTTTAAAGCATCTTTACTTATCTCATTAAAACATAAATACTTTTCGACGTTTTGTTTTAGATTGTCAGAAACATCCCTGGGATTCAAAACATTGCAAAATTAGTACACTAAATGTGTATTTAAGTTTAAATGCTTCTTGACGATTTTCAAAAGTCTTAAAAAATGAAATGCAGTTTTAAAGTGTATACCGGCGCAATAATTAAAACGATTTTACTAGTCGAAAACTATTTAAAGCATCTTTTCTTTACTTATCTCATTAAAACACAAATACTTTTCGACATTTTGTTTTAGATTGTAAAAAATCATCCTTAAGAATCAGAACATTGCAAAATTAGTACACTAAATGTGTATTTGGTATATTTTTGTGGAGTAAAACCAGGTG
The DNA here is from genome assembly GCA_019359885.1 of Listronotus oregonensis. Classification (NCBI taxonomy): domain Eukaryota; kingdom Metazoa; phylum Arthropoda; class Insecta; order Coleoptera; family Curculionidae; genus Listronotus; species Listronotus oregonensis. The sequence goes on from JAHBCN010000992.1 coordinate 115,294, forward strand.
CATGAAAAGGTAAATGGTCCAAACGCTCCTATTTTATCTAATCTTTCTCGAGAGACCACTCTCGTTCGTCTTGTCTCATTTCATCTTGTCCCTTTTGTCTAAAAATATAATATATTTAAATACATACGCCCAAGCTCTTAAAGTTTATAAAATTTGATATTTTTTATACTTCCATATTATATTTTAGGAAATGTGTAAATTTATTTTTAAATTTAGAAAACGTCATCTTAACATATCAGGCTACATCCACATTTGTCGTATAAAATAAATTAATAAATCTTTTTTGTCTTTCTCTTAGTGACTTTGTAGTTTAGAGACAGTGCCTCTTTCAGAATTACGCTCAAATGGAAAACATCGCTATTAGTGGGCTGGTGTTATTTTATCGGGTTCTAGATTTGGGTGGCAGAAATGCCTCTACAGACAGGTCCAGTGTAGTAGAAACATAGGCAGAGAACTGATGAATTTACTACTGTCCGCTTCGATCGATAAATATCCGTATGCATGATTAACCGAACGAGATCTCAGTTTGTAATATGCTTTCAGACGGGTGTGTTGTATGGTTTAAGGCGCGCTTGAAAATTACGAAAAATAAATTTATGCGGTCTAATCTGTTGAGAAAACAGTTGATACTTAATATCGTTATTTATAAATAGGGAATTAAATACCAACAGCTTTATTTATCAGTTCATTAATTGCCAAAGCAAAATAAAAAGTAAGTTCTCTAAACCCAAAACTCATTTCTAAAATTAAAATAGTACGCAATAAAAAAATAAATAATTAAAAACATAAGAAATACTCTAAAATGAAATTATAATAAATATTCAAACAAACCTCCTTCCTGGGCAAGGTCTGGTGATCTCGCGGGCCACAAAATGGTTCCACGTCCACTAATCAAACGGTTAGGAAACGTATTGTTCAAATATTCTTGAACAATACGTCCATTGTGAGCGGGACAACCATCTTGCTGAAACCAGATATTACCAAATCTTACTCCTAATAATTGGCGAGTTGCCGGTACAATTTGTTGTTGTAACAAATCCAAATAAATTGCTGCAGTTAAATTGCCTTCAATAAAAAATGGTCCAATAAGGTGTTCTCCCACCATACCAGCCCAAACATTCAATTTTTGAGGATACTGGGTTCGAACCTCAAAATACCTGTGTAGGTTTTCACGAGACCAATATCGAACTTGAGTTGGATTATGTCGATTTAATAATGGAAAGGTCGATTCATCGGTGAAAACAATTGATCTAAGAAAGTTTTATCTGTATTTGCCCTTTCCATTATTAATTTGCAAAACTCCATACGTCGAAATTGGTCTTCCGGAAAACTTTAATGTGTTTTTTGGGCCTTGTAGGATCGGAAACCATTTTTTAAGGACTCTTTTAACTGTAGTAGGCGAGGAATCTGTTACCTCAGCAAGTTGTCACAGCAGTAACACAAATTAATGCCTCTTTTAATTCCCGTTCTTCATTTGCGAGTTCCTGTTTTTTATGTTTTTGGGGAGACACACACCCGTGGGTCTCAAAATTTTGTATAATTCTAAAAATTGTTTTCAGACATGGTATAGGTCTGTTTTCAAATGCTTCGGGAAAAGATTCATGAATTTGTCGATATGATTTTCCTTGGAAATACCATTTTACAATTTGAACCTTCACGAAGTTCGTAAACGTCCATTATTATTTATTTTTAGTGAAGAAACGAGTTTCCAAGAGAATCTACCACGTATTTGCAATGGCTGCGGCTGCAAGAGGCAAATAATATTTAAATTCAAAATTAAATCTTCAAAAACATTCCACATTTATTGCATCGTTTTTGCGAGTTTTGTTTTGCTAGCTCGAGTCAGGCGAATGTAAGTCAATTCGCCTAAGTGTTTCCTATGTTTCTACTGCAGTGGACCTGTCTGTTTTATACCATGCACCATTAAAGAATGTTGACAGAGAAGATTTCCTGAATAATTTAGCTCGTTTGCTTGTGGCGCCGCATATGCGATGACGTTTTATCAACACAAGGTTACCTAGGGAGCACAGGTTGACAACGACTCAAATTTTAGTAAATCACCAGATTCCAACAGTCGTGCAAGGGACAAAAAGAGACAAGTCATTTTCACTTAGACAAGAAGCTGGATAAAATACTTCTCATAAAAAATGTTGTTTTATGTCTTATACATACCTTTCAAATTTTATTTTGATATCATTAAAAACTATAAGTTAAGGGGCAGCCACTTTTAAAAAACAAAGGCAGTTGGTGATTTTTTTCTAAATCTGCATACTAAAAAAAGCAGTGTATAGTTTCGCAGGAGCTTGCATTTTATTTAAAAAAGACCAAGTTTTTATCCTATAAATTATCAAAACCTCAAGCTTGCCACTAAAATGGTACTATGAGAAATAGTAGTAATGTCAGAAATATGGTCATTATTTTGTTGATGGCTATAAAAGTTCAGTTGCATATCATTTTGTAAAAAAGTGATAAAATTACAACCGTAAGCTGTCGATTTTATTTTGAATGATTATTGTGTTGTCCTTTCATTCCACGATATCGTTGTAAAACTAGAAGTTTTAAGGATACGAGTGTATAAAAATACCCTTGCAATTTTATGTTTTTTTGCCACATTTTTACATTTATCCGGTAGAAAAATATATTTATAGAACATGCACATTTTTGCATTTAACAATTTCTGCGTGTAACTTATTTTTCCTTTGATTTCTCTAAAGAAGGCAATATATATGCCATGCTATGTTTAATTCTAATTTAAACTTCTATTTTTATAACAGCACTTAGCTTTTTTGCGATTGTACCTCAAAATCTCTGGTCAAAAGAATGAGAGACCTCGAGAGAAACCAGAAATTGTCGACGAGAAAAGGACGTTTTCTTGTCTCCTCTAGAACCTTTTAAGAAGAGAAAAATCAGTTCCTCGTCTTAGCCAGACGAGACATAACGAGTCGAGACGAAACGAGAGACGAGATTCTTTTTTCTCGACGGCATGATTATTAAGGAATTAAATAGCGAGTTAAAGACCGTAAGCGATTTTTTTTATTGCCATGAAAAGTCTTTTATTTTAAATTTTATAATATCCAAGGCAAGCGATTCATGAAATTGCCTATAACATACACTTCTACAAATTGTGGTTTATAAAAAGACCATTTAGGCGTATAAAGTGATATGAATTCTCGCCCTTGCGATTATGTGATTTCCTTTAAACCTACGAAAAAGAACAATGTCTGAAGGAATAACAAAAACGGGCGGTAAGCCTTGACGCAAACACGGATTTGTATAGTATTAAGGGATAAGCGGAAAAACTGGGGGAAGCTCTCTGATTTCCACGTGTCGTAAACACTTTGAAGTTCGCCACTGTCAAAGAATCTTTTGTCATCTGTTACTTATTATTACGTTCATTTAGGTCTTTACGTCTCTGTGCCTCACAATGAATTACCATTTGCCGCTTTTTAATTATAGAGAAACCTTTGATATTAATTTGAAGACTTTTAATCTAAAAGTCTAACCCTACCACACCGTTATATTTCCTTCCCATAAATTCCATTCAATTCTGATCCCCTTTATTTTTCACACCAGCCTGTTAGGTAATGCGTTGACTTTTAAAATTTAATTAATTTAATTTTACACAGAAATATGCAGAAATTACACCGTATGGATCCAGCATACAAATTTTATTTTATTCATGTATAAATTCATATCACACACTCCATGATAATGAAAAAATTACGTGTTTGTGTTATACAGGACTATTTAAAAAGTAGACTTTTACTATACCGTCACTCCGAAAGAAAAGTGACATAACTTAAGAAACTTAGTTTTGAGAACATGGACAACTAAAGAATCAAAGATTTTCAAAATGTTACTATGTAAGCAGTAATTAAATATTTATTATTTTTTGCACCAAAAAAGAAATGGTTGACCGTTTTAATAGCATATAAAGATTTTTAAATTATTGACCTTAAGCTAAAAAATTTAAATTTGTATGAATTTTTTTGGCTTATGTTACTTTTCCTGAAAATCAATTGACCCAAATAAAGTCACTTTTAGAGTTATGTCGTTGTCCTTCTTACATGTTAATCAGTAGGTTAACTAAAACTTACACAAAGGCAGTCACTTTTTTACAGAAACCCTATACTTATAAATACCTTTAAATTTGGTCTTAAGTATTTGTGTCATGTGTAGTGACACTGTTCGTGCGGGGGCGACAGTGGCGACGAATTTGAGGTATTTAAGTTATGTAACTTTTCTAGAGTATTCTCTATCATTATTTATTTAATTTTTGGCATATAACACAATTGCATTTGTGAGTTTTTGTCACTTTTCTTTCGGAGTGACGATATAATTTCGATATAATACCAAAAAAGCTTGTTTTTTATGCTTAAAACTAAATTAGTTTTGTATTTAGCTACAAAGTCTGCATATAACGGTGTCATCGAAAGTATTTCATAAAGATTTTTAACGTTGCTATAAATTGTATCATTTTAAAATTTGGGATTCGTATTTAAGGTGTAAATAGGCAAATTGTCATCTTCCGGTCTAGTCGGTCATCCGATCAAAAAAACACCTTTTTAACAATAGATCGCGAATTACCATTTGTTGTTAAAATGGCGGCATAGCAAGGAAATACCAAATTCAATGTGGCGCCAACTATAAAGAGCTTATTTACTGCGTTTTGAAAGAGTTTAAAAAACTTTCAGTTTTGCACAAAATATCGAACATTTTACTTTTTTATTTAAAATGCCATTTTTGGCGTAAATGTTCTGGCACCACTTGCCCAACGGCAAGTGGTGCCTAATATGTATTAGCAACAAATTATGATTTTTATTATGGAAAAATGTACTATATTGGACAATTTTCTATACCAAAAAATAAGCTTTGTTGCTAATATGTATTAGGCACTACTTGTCATTTAAAACATTGGAGAACACTAGCGTCAAAAAATGGCGTTTTAAATAAAAAGCAAAATGTTTGACATTTTGTCTAAATCTGAAAGTTTTTTAAACTCTGCGATTAAAAAAACATATTTGTTTTACCGAACCAGGACTAATTGTAACAAAATACAAAAAGAAACATATTAAATGTACACTGGCTGCCCTGTTTCTAAAATAATTGGATTCTCCTTACCTTTTCGTTCGGTTTCTTAGATATTGTTCTTAAATGCTGCCAACTGCCCTTCAAATCTTATTTTGTAAGACTGGTCCCCGGATTGGTTTACTGGTTACAACCATTGAGTGTAAAAATTACAGTTGTTGTGGATAAAAAAAACCTATAATTCTTTTTAACATTCTTGTCTGTATAGATAAGATTCGACAGGTCTGGTGTTTACAAAAACTATCATTACTGAATAGTCACTGTTTTCTACCAAAAAATACGGGCTCCAGCTTGAAAGATCGGTTTCTGTATTCATTATACCTGTAGAATTTTACCTAGATAGGCAAGCCTGTTAAAATTTTAACCTTTAGGCTTATGTGGTGAATGTTTCTAAAATGTTACGTTAATTTTGGTTACTTTTTCGTTTCTGACAATGTTGCATAAATTTTATTAAACACTATTTAAATATTGTTGCAATGTTTCTTTGTAATGTTTTTGGGGATGACACTTTTCAGCAAAAAATGCGTTGCCATTGACGAAAATGATACATTTGAGAAAACATTATATTGTTATAATAAAACGTTTTAATTTTATTGTTGGAATGTTTCATTGTTAAGCGGAAAGCTATTGTTCACTAAGTAAAAAATGTTTAAGCACTTCCAGTTTTAAGTAACTGTTAATGTAACATATGATAAGAATTTTCACATTAACAGTTAAATTATAATATTGCTTAAAAGGTTCTCACGGCCATTCAAAAAACAACACACGTGCATTTGTTATGATTTAAAAGTAATGAGTTCTGAATCATTTTTATGGTCGCTGATAACCGATTTCTTTGATTTTAAAACCGTTTAGTAAACGGTGCAGTTAAGATAACAACGCGCGTTAAAATAAACAATACCAGTAAAAAGCAATGAAATGGTTTAATATTTCGTGATTGCGGCATCGATTTATTGGTCAATGTTCGGGGCAAGTTTTTCACACAAAGATTTTTGTGTTACCATAGCTTAAAGAATATTTAACACTACGATGCACGACCTATTAAAAATATCAAGAGTAAACGACGGTGGTCTATTAGGACCAAATATGGCGGAGTAATTTTTTGCTTTTAGTAATACATTTGGTCAAAAATTATTTTATTATTAAGTTCTTGCATATGTTTTATTGTTTTTCCATTACATAAAAAAAAATATCTTTCGTAGTTTTATTGAAATAAGAAAAACTTTAAAAAAGTGTGATTTTAAACAATTTATTTTTTAAAAATTAAATAGTTACAAAAAAACGCTAAATGCGAAACATAAATAATATATTCTTATATTAGAAACTTAAAACTAACAAAAATGCAAATAGGTGTCATTAAAAAAATTCATTGCAGAAATTGCATCAACCTAAACATTGATCCTATTTATTTGCTTGCTGGTCCGCACATTCTCTACAGTAGGCTAAAATATGTTTCATGCAGAGCCAGTATTTGCAAAATTAACAAAAATAGCGTGTTTTATGTTTTTTTGTAACATTTACAATGACTCCTCTTATTTAGAGGGGGATCAGGTTCAGCTTGCTACCTGGTTCCTGAATATTTTTCAGCGGAATCACGAATGTACCTGTGTAGCCCAGAAGAACTTGTTCTTGAAGGGATGTGGTCTTTTACCAGCTTTTTTCCCAATTTTTTTTATAAATAGTTGTTCTTCCTTACTTATATTAGAAGTAGGATTATTATGTCTTACAATTACAAAAGCATTGATGGAGGCAACATTTATCATTCCATAAAATATTACTAAAGCCCAACGTTTTGTATTTCGGGCAACATTGTAACTTGATGACATTTTGTCCACAATATCCACCCCACATTTCATTGTATTATAAAATAAGTTCATATCTGTTTGGCTACTATTTTCGTCCACTGTATCAGTGTGATTAATCGATAAAAGTCATTACCTCTTTTCCTACAAGAATAGTGCCTGTCAGATGAGAAACTATATTTTCCCTTCTAGTGTGACATAAATAAAGGCCATCGGTCACATGGCACGCTAGACAAGACTAACCAAACGTTTTGAAATGTCTACGGTAGTCGGCAAGGTTTAATTTACCGAATATTTCCAACATGGAATTACTAATCGCGTAATAAATAATTTTGCACATTGCAACGACGGTGGCCTATCAGGACAAAAGCTCGGATTACATCATATTATAAAAAAAATTAAGCACTTCTATATGAAAAAATGTAAGTAGCTGATACTCCGAAAGGTACCTAAAAGGACAATATTTTTTTAAAAATATTTGGAAAATTATAAAGCATTATGTATTTGGCCTGGACTGACAGACCACCGTCGTGCATCCGAGTGTTAATATACTTTATTTTAATTCTTGTGGAAGCTTTGATGTTCTCAATCACAAGCGAACTGCGTATACAGTGCGAATCTCTAACTTGGAATAGATTCAATAGATCGAAAATAATTTATTTTTTGGAAAATGCTTGGACCTATCTATTAGTATTTTTAATCGCGCTCTTTTCTATGAAAAAAATATTATCCTAAAATATTTTTCAAAAATATGTCCCAAATGTGAGATACAATGTTTGTTGATTTTTTTTAATTGTAACAGAGTATTTTCAAAGCGCATATCGGGTTTATACATAAATGCCCAATTTCAAATTTTTCTTTCGTGTCATTTTAGACACATTATTATAATTAACAAAATTTTATCTTAAAAATTAAATCATATATTACTCACATTGAAGCTGTTTCTTCAATGCATGCTATAAATTTGGATTGGGAGATTTCCTACCCTCGCGAATAAATTCCAAATTTCAGATTTCAAAAAAAAAATCAAAACTTCTTTATGAGACACCCTGTAAATTCAAAAGTCAACTCGATAACGTAAAATGTCATTGCCAACAAAAAAAGGTCCTACGAACTTTTTGGTATGGCCATCCTAAACGTAAAGTCATCCTGGTACAAGGGTTTTTTTTTGTGAGAAAAAAGCAAAAATATGCACAAAAATCTAATTCATAAAAAAATAGGTAATGTGCTAGAGAATAAATACTTTAAGTAACATTTTTCGTAATACAAAGAATACACCACAGACATTTTAAGTAAAGGCAATTGTCTAAAACACGCTATAGAAAATCCCGTAACTTGCGTAAAGCACTACTCAAATTTACTGTGTATAATTTAGGGAGTAAACCATGGGCTCCTGCTCTCCAAGTAGGACTCGCGGAAAATTGGAAACTTTAGAACCGACAGGATTTTCAATATTTTGTTTTACCCGCCTTGGTGATCAAATTGGAAACATCCTTTACACAATACTGTTTAAAAAGAAACTATGGATAGTAGAGGTAAGGATCACCCTCTCCTATGGCTCTTTTGCTCAAAAAGTAGCCCCAGAATAGCATTCACTAGGATGCGCTGGTGTAGCTAAGGGAACCAATGAAAACCAATGACCTTGATATATATAAAGTAAAGTTTAAAACAACGAGTTATTGGTTAAGAACGGATCTTTGGGGTCCCCCACCCCATCTTAATTTGTTGCAACTTGAGGACCATTTTTGTAACACAGAGATGGTAGTCCTTACCTCTAGAATCCATGAAAGAAACCCTCTGTGCAGCACTTCTCTAGAAGACCATAGCGATATTGTAGAAAGTATTTTATCAAAAAATATAATGCATTTTTTTAATCGCGAACAGACTGAACTGTGATTGAATAAATTGTTTTGAATTACTTTTTTAGGGATTTTCTATCACGTATACAACGTCAAAGACAATTGTAGTTATCACTATAGACACACAGAACAATGTAAAATTTTTGGTAATAGGTTTGGACGCTCGCTTGCTGAGATTCCTTGATCGAGCGTCCATCGAGAGAATATACGTGCACACGCTGCTGTATAAACGAACACTGTTGCCAAAGCAATAAAAGAAGTAACAGAAAGTAGGAATTATTTATGTCGAAAATAGGCTTCGAATTTATATTCGTTTTAATAATCCTTATATTTTCTTTTTCTTTATGAAATAATAAAATTTTAGTTATTTAAACTTGTACTGTGGGGAATTATTTCCTAAAATATATTTATACCTAGTATAAGAATACACGTTTGTAAACATGATTTCAAATTTTTACAAACTCTATTTTTTTATTATAAGACATCCTTACATAAAAAGAAATCTTTGTATAGGCTCACCTAAATTTATTAATTTTTTTTTATAAATAAAATCCAAATAAACGCATGTATTTTTTAGTTTATTGCTATTGGCAAATAAAGTGAGAATTATTAGTTAAAGTGTTGCCATCAAAAAAGCAAAAAACGGCTAGTTTTTTGGAGTTAAATAAAAAAAAACGTTTGTGTTTAATTCATTGCCTATCGTATTGCCATTTGTGCGTTGTGATTTGTTTGCGTTTTTCCTGGTGGTTATTAAAATTTGTATTCTTGTTAAAATGTCGGGAAATCTGTGTCAATATTATGACTGCCGAGTGAGTGGAGTGAGCGGATAAAGTTAGGCTTTTCCGTTTTCCCTACAAGAATAGTACACTATGTAAGCAATTGATTATAAACTGTGGTATTTATCTAGGTATATTAAAATTATTTAGACTAATAAATATCTTATAATTATGATCGACACCTAAAATTTAATTTTTGTTTAGAGTAACGATTTGATAGTTATTAATTCAAATATTTGATATTTAAAAGAGTGACCGCAAAAATCGCTTAAAAACTGCCTGTTTTTTCACATTTATTCATTTAGGAAGAGCATTGCATTTCGTTTTTTGCAAATTATAAAAAATCGCTTCTATTAAGGGGTCGGAAAGATACCAAATCTAAAAAATTTCAAAAATAGCAGTGGAATTAAAAGTTATTCTCACTGCAATTTTTGTTTTCCGCGAAGGTTCTAAATTAAGCTTCCATGAATGGGGTACATCCTCTAAATATATAAAATTATGTACAACTTTAAAAATTACAAAAAAAATCAGATTGTCTGACATGCCTAAAAAATAAATGTATATGATAGTCAACCACCCTTTTCTAAGGGTAAATACATTATTAGTGAGAAAAATGAATGAAATCCTAGTTTACAAAAAAAGTCTTAGCTTTTATTTTTTTGATCCAAGTTAAAAAGCGGGTGTACCTAGATTTTTTGGGATCACTTTTAACCAAAACCACCCCTACAAGGGGGTAAATTAATCCCCTAAAATTAAGAAAATTCATGTTATATTTGAGATATTCTAAAACATGCAAATATACTTTTTAATATTTTAAAAGTTTTATATGATTTTATATATTTAAGGGGATGAATTTACCACCTTCCAAGGTAGCTTTGATTAGAAATGAACTCGCCTCGGTCTACTTTATACACCTGGGATGAAAAATATGAGCCCAAAACGCTTTTGGATAAGCTAAAATTTTATTCAATTTTTCTGATAATGCAGGTTTCTTTACCCTTAAATTTAGGAGTGGTTTATTATCAAAACTTACTCTAAACTGTCCGTCATATTTAAGATATCTTAAAACATCTAAATGTATTTTTTTACAATTTTAAGTTGTATATGATTTTCTACATTTTAGGGATGCATATACCCCTTGCAGGAGTGGTTTTGGTTAAAAGTAAACTAGAAAAATTTAGTTACACCTGGTTTATATACTTGATAAAAATACCAATTAAGACTTTTCTTGAAAAAGCTAGTATTTTATTTAATTTTTCCTTCTGGTAAGAGTAGTTCCACCCTTAGAATAGGGTAGTTGATTATGATAAACATTTATTTCTTATTAGACATGTCCTAAAAAATCCGATGTTTTGTAATTTTTGAAGTTGTATACGATTTTATATATTTTAGGGATGATTGTACCCTCACATAGTCCATGGGGTTGGTTATAACCTTAGGGATGAAAAGTATTACTTCATTTTTCCAAGGTCCATTTGAAACAAAAATCGCAGTGAGAAGAAACTTTTAATACCACTACAATTTTCGCAATTCTTCAGATTTGGCGATTTTCCAACCCCTAAATGGGGGTGATTTTTTAAAATTTGCAAGAAACGAAAAGCAATGCCCATCTTAATTTTTTGCGACGAGTAATTTAGTATAAAATTCATATTTGTATGTTTTTTTTTCACCTCTCTGTAAATTGTGAAAAAAAACAGGCAATTGTTGCGGTTACTCCTTATGATTACAAACAAGGTTCTATATTTAATTTTAGGACTGAAATAAATTTTAAAAAATTAAGTTCTGGGGAGATTGGAAGCCACTTACACTGGGAAATATGGAAAACAATTAAGGTCGCGCGTTAATTTTAATTGGATAGTAATTTTTTTCTTATTCAATTATATTTTATATTCCTGCTTAAATAATCGGTATATTTAACTATGCACGGTACCTCTCTAAAGCATGGGTAAGATTATTAAAAATGTGAAAGGCAACGGGGCGCGGGATTCGAATACTCCATATTTGTACTGCAAAATCCAGTTTGAATTGAAATCGTATCAGCTCCCTTTATCGAGATTTACAAAAAAAAAATCTTTTGAATTTTATAGATTTTTTTTAATTTATTTTAAAAATAAAAATGCATTTCATTTAAGTTTCGCAATTTCTACTAACAGACTAGACAAATATTTTATTATTTTTTTTAAATATGAATTTTAAGACTTAACAAAAATTTTTTTTTAAAAACTTTTTAATCGAAAAATTAACATTTTTGATTTTTTTATTACTTTATTTTCCATAAATTAAAAAAAAAACATTTGTTAATTTTTGATTTTACATCTCAAAAAGTGGGGTCGTGAATTTTAGAATAAATAATTGTCTTTTATATTGTTCTTAATAAATAGGTATTTGCGTAATATTTAAAAACTATACAATTTAGACCCAGCAACTCTTATACTACGTAAATAAAGTTTTATAATAAAAGTACAATAAATATAAAGGAGCTGATGTGACGATTATTTTTTTTTATAACTGTATAAGATTGCTCAAAAGTCGGTTCTTTTTTTAAAAAAATATAGGTCCTGTAATTTGATTTATATTATTGTTAATAATTTTTAAATATTTTTAGCAGCTTTTCTTTAACCCCTTGGGCTCACTAGCCAACTTATGGAAAATTTTAGTTCCATTCAGGACTTTTGAAACACTCTGTATTTACATTTCATATTAAATGATGCCCAATTGCACAATTATTACCTTTTGTTTACATAAAAAGTTAAATTCAACAAAAATCTAATGTTATTTTATATTAACAATAATAATTTATATATTTACTAACAGCGGTGGCGTACTGGCCAGCGTACCAGCCTCTCAAATAGACCTTACGAGGGATTTTTTGCAGATGGGATTGTAAGCGGTTTTGCATTTGACTCGTATAGACGGCTACAAACTTAATAAACAAATTTAATTAATGGGAAATGAAAAATGTATTTGTGAATTAAAAAATGCATTTTTAAGTTTACAATTATAAATTTTTTTCTAATTACAAACTATAAAATGCATTTCAAAATTTATTTTTCTAATGCACAACGGTAGGTTTTTCATTTCCCGTTAATAAAATTTGTTTACAAAGTTTTAAAAGGTTCATACGAATCGAATATCAAAAACCGCTTTTAAATCCATCTTACAACAGCACAAAAAATTCATCGTGCATTACTTCGTTTCCTCGACCAATATCTGTGCAAAAAGCAGTTTGTTGTTTTTGCAACATAAATATGTGCGAAGGAAGCCTACGCTTTAAATAGACTATGACACAGTAAGAGTCAAAACGGCAACGCTGAGAGGTACCTCAGCAGATAAAAATTAAATATTCTAATAAAATTCAACTGTCGGCAAAAAGTATTTATACAAAGGGACTGGGCGTCTATAGTGATAACTACAATTGTCTTTGACAACGTTTAAAGTATTTTTAGCTCTACTTTTTAAATTATTATTAACAAAAATACAATTGTAGAAAGCGTAAAATTGACAGAGCTTTTTCTGTATAAGATCAAAAGGTATAATAGATACATATTATAACTTATTTCAAAAAAGTTGTAGGTTATTAAAAATTTAAATCCTTATTATAAGAAAATTATATAGTGCATAGTTATAAACCGCAATATATCTTTTAAAACGTGTCTTGACAAGTTTAGCTAAACTGTATACATTTACATAATCAATGTGCAAACAAGGTAATTTTGTTTTTTTAGCTTATCAAACATATTAAATGTAACTATTACATTTTATGGTAGGTATTTGCGTTTTTCTACAAAACACAGGTGTTTTAAAAGGACGCAGACAGTTGAAACATAAGACATTGGGAAAAAAGTGCAGGTCATTTAAGAGTAATACCGAATCAGTTTATTTTGGCAGCTTGACAAAATCTATTTTAACACGCTTATATTAGCTTCTATCAATCTATGTAACGGAATCTTTTATCTTAATTTTCACCAATTTTAAGAATTTGCACAGGGGTCAAAGGCCGATGACAATACAATAATCTTTTAACTATCCTCGCCAGGATCAACAAAAAAAATATTTTTGACAAAATGACAATCCTTGTGCATTTTCCATAATTGAGGCTCTTGATTAAGATTACTTTTGAAGTTGTTTTGAGACTAAAAAATAAAATAATAAATTCTAGTTTAAAAAAACTAAAAAACTATAATTCAATTAATAAAAATTATTTTTTCCTTTTTAGTCTGGTTTGCAACAAAAGTGTGTTTTTTAGTCTAGTTATTGTGAGTACCCCAATTAAAACAACCTGACTTCCAAAGAAAAGAAAATTATAGCAAATTTGATACAAACAAATAACAAATTTTGTGCCTACTTCTTCTAGTCGATCAGAAACATAATATAATATTTTATCGTTACCATGGCGACTTAAAAAAATGCTGAAAATATTAGGCATGCCCAATCCTAAGGCAAAATTACACTGAAAATTTAAAAATAATGACATGGGAGTTAACATTAGTATACTAAACTGCACTCACACACTCACCTTGGATTTCCAGTGTTGTCTAGAGTTAAATGGTAAACTTCTTCCCCAATCAAAGTTTGAGTATCATTTTCATAACGGGACATGTTATAAAAATCTCAACTATTTCTTACTTTATTAACAATATGACAAGATCATAAAAGCAGACACCTGACTCTTGTTATTATCTATAACTGACTTTGTTATTTTCACCTAATGCCTATAATTAAAAAAAAATGATAATAATAATATAATATTAATTTATTTGTTCGAAATTTTCTTACCGAATATCCCTGGAGCTCAAATTGGTATAATTTTCAAAATATTCGTGACCTCCACAAAATTTCAGTAATAATTTTAACACTCGGGATATTATAGTGATTTTTTAAATACAATTTTGGAAGACAGATTTTAGACATAAAGTTTACTGCTTGTAGTTATACCAAAGTCTTTTGATAGGTTTTGCTTAAAATTCGATAAAAAATTATGCAGATTCGCAAATAAACACCATTTTTATGTGATTTTAAATAGTAACCATTTCGGCAAACCACAAAAATGTTGCCACTAAAAATAAAAACGTTGCCGTTATGTCGCAGTAACTGCTGTAAAAACCTAGATCATACGTAAAACATAACGATACCAGATTTTGCAGCAGCTATTGACACTTAACTGTGACTTTTTGTATTTTTATTGACAATATTCTAGAGTTTTTAGAGATGTTTACTATATAAAACAACGTAATAATTTTGTTTATTTGTAAAAACGAAAAAGTTATTTAACCTTTGCATCTCTTATTTTAAAATTTTACAGTTCAAATTTTAATATTTTTAAAAAAAAGTAACAAGGGTAAAAATTCCTATTAAAATATTATTTGAAAGTAAGTATTTTACTTACAAATTGTTAATATGGGTTAGATCAGAAGTTTTCTATTTACCAAATATGGTGAAAAAATCAACTTTATCGAAAAAGGCTTGAGAATATATACATATACACGTACACAAAATTGCAATAGAAAAAACTTTTTTATTAAGTTTTTTTGAAATTTGCCATTTTTGATATATTTGAAAAAAAATGTAAATTTAGAAAACAGGGGCCATTTAGCTAGCAAGAAATTAAAAAAAAAATCAAGGGTTGGTAGGAGGCCGCTATCCTTTGGCCAGACCTTGACTTTTATGTTTAGGAGTCCTTCAAGGATAATTACCAAAATTTTTAAAGTTCCTTAAGAACCTACTCAAAATTGTTCACCAGCTCTCGGACTATTCTCTAAATAACTCTCTGAACAGTGGAAAAGTCAGAAAAAACTTTATGTTTTACAAAAACTAAACAAGTGAGAATAAGAGGACATTTTCGAGCCCTCACTTATCCTTGTTAACAATGGTAAACCGTGAAGTAAATGGTAATTATAGGCGAAATGAACTGTCGTTTCGAGTGCTTTCGATTGTGTAAAAGGGGCTGGCTCTTCTCCTATAATGACGTATATTATTTTTTCTTTCATTGAAAATTATATCTTGGATGACATACGTAACCTCGGAATTGTTTAAAGGGTAAAATAATACGTCTAACCACCGATTTAATATCGGTTTGTATACCAGGTGAGAATTATTTTCTTTTTATTGGGTTTTGGGTTTTCGTTATTTTAGTTACCTCCATTAAAAAGATTAAATATAAAATAACGCATTTTCTGACTTTACGTAATTATACATCTTTTAATGCAATATATAACAGATACATAACTAAAGGTTTTAATCCCTACAAGGCTACTGACTATCAGCTTAAATGGAGAACAATTTCGTAAGAGGAATTTTATGTTTGGCTATGGTTTTTGGGTGCCTAAGTATGAAAAAATTACATTAAATTTAGGCTTGTATTTTAGAGAACGGGGTAAATTGCTCATTATTTTAAAAATTCGAAATTCTCTAAAAATCTATGCATTTTTAACAAAAATATGTAGAGAGCTTACAAAACCTAAAACAAAAAATTGCGTTTTTATAGGGTTTTGTTCACTTTTGAAACCAAGTAAGGCACTGTTTCACAAAAAAGAAAGCTGACGTAATTCTTTGAAATGAAGTTACTTAAAATATTTTTATTCAAATTTTACAGAGGAGTGATTTTTAAATACTACAACTTTTTATCAATTTTTTTATCAATTGTTTTAAATCCGATTATTTTTATTTTTTATAAAAAAATATTTTTATCCAAAAAAGCTTGTTTTGTAACCATATTTTATAAATAAGACATAGCTTAATAATACACCATGAAAACTTTAAGGTTTTTGCTAAATCTATAATGGATGAATCGTAATTAATTATTGTAGTTTTTTACTCATAAAAAAAGTGTTGTTTATTCTAAAAGGTAAAAAAGTATATTTAAATTACTTAAAAACTAATAAACATTAAGAGCAATGTCCATTTTATGGTCTATATCTCCATTTGGATCCTTGTCAGATATTACAAGATTGCTTGTATTTTTGCAATGAGATTTTGAAATAGATGTTCATTGTATTCAAGAGAATAAAGATTATACCATATACCTGTATCTATATATATATATATATATATATATATATATATAATTATATATATATATATATATATATATATATATATATATATATATATATATATATACATATATATATATATATATATATATATATATATATATATATATATATATATATATATATATATATATATATATATATATATATATATATATATATATATATATATATATATATATATATATATATATATATATATATATATATAATATAAATATATTATACAGGGTCCTGCAACAGTACGTCGGGCTTCTCTACAGCCTAAACTAAAAAGTTAGAAGTTCCGTTCAAGTGCAGGTATCAGTTAGGAATAAAAGCGCATTTTACAAAAATAATGTGGTATGTACAGGGTGGCCCAAAAAATTGTGGCAAACAAAATTCACTTTTTTTAAATGTAACATACTGTATATTTTTGCATCTATGGAAACCTCCTTAAGCATCTTTATTTATTTCTGAAATATTTCAGCTTTGAAATGATTAGTTTTGTAGCAATAAATAATTTTAAAAAATAGTTGAATTTTCATGACTCCACTTAACACATACCAGCACCATAAATACAAATTTTATGTCAATATTGGTTTGATTCTTTTTGTAGAAGACTGTCGGATGCTCTAACCCGGTTTTTGTGGTTTAACCCTTATACAGAGTGTTCAAATTTAACTTTTTAATTTAAGAAAATCAATGCTATTTTTCTAATTTTTTTAAATGGCACACCCTGTATATTTATTATGCGTCAAATGTAGAATTATTATACCAACATTTTTTGTTATACAAACCTACTAGTTATCTTTAACCGTTCTGGAAATATTTATAATAATTACTAATTTATTCGTCTGAAAACCGTTTTATTTGGAAACTACTGATAAAAACACCGAAAGTATTAATCATAAACTAAGATAAGTGTTCAAAATGCCTTCCGTTTTGCTCTAAACATAAATTGACACGTCTCTCAAAAGATCTGTTCACTTCCCTTAATATTTGTGGTGTTACTGTTGCAAAAGCATTCCTTATTCGTTGTTCCATTTCAATTGCAAAAAAAAAATCGAGTTTTGTTAAATCAGGAGATCTAGCTGCCCAATGGGTAGTCCATTTTTACCAATCCATTGCTGTCCAAAAGTTGCATTGAGATGGTCCCTTACATCGCGTGAAAAATGTGCTGGTGCCCGTCTTGTTGAAACCAATCTTGCCTCTAACATGTGGGTTAATTTCTGCCAGTAATCTGGGTAACTCTTTTTGTAAAACTGTAAATACATTTGTCCATTAAGATGACCATTAAAAAAATAGGGACCTATAATAGTAACCCAAATTCCAGCCCACACATTGATTGACCACCTGTGCTGGGAGTCTGTCTGACCATAAAATGAGGTTTTCAGTAGAATAATAGTGGAAGTTATGTCTATTTACAATCCATTGTTATGAAAAGTTGCTTCGTCTGTAAATAAACGTAGTTAAAAAATAAAGGATCCTCCTGTATTTTATTTCTTGCCAGGTACAAAATTACACGATTTTGAAAATCCTCATTAGAAAGGGCTTGGTGTGCTGGATATGATAGCCGTGCAAACGATATTTTTTCAAAATTCTCTGGACCGATCTTTCACTCATATCTACTGCTTTTCCGATGTTTACCTGACTTATATGCGGATCCTCCAATTACCGTCAACAATACGGCCAACTCATTTTCTTCATTGGTGACAGGCTTTATTCTTTCTTGCTTTTGATATGCGACATTTCCCGTCTCAACAAATCTTGCCAATAATCTTCTGAAACTTTTTTCATCCGGGCGTCTTCTGTCAGGATATCAAAGCAGCATAATTTCTAGTAGCTAAAAGAGTTTCTTTCACTTTCTCCAAGTACAAAAATCATGTCAACAAGCTCATCTTTGCTGAAATTCATTATTATTCTTATTATTGTTTTTGACACAAAAGCTTAGTAAAAATAATAGTCAAAATTCACGTACTAGTTTTTAATAGGATCCGGCAAGTATGATATTGTTTCCATGGATATAGCGATTGTGCAGCATGTTTTACAAGGCGTGAATCAGTGAATATGTTTTTGCTTTTGCCTCATTTAAGAAATTGTTAATTTTAAAATTAGTATTACTAAAAATTCATGCTAGTTCAGAACCAGCAGAAGGCATTTTGAACATTTACCTTAGTTTATAATTAATACTTTCGGTGTGTTTATCAGTATTTTCCAAATAAAACGGTTTTCAGACAAATAAATTAGTAATTATTATAAATATTTCCAGAACGGTTAAAGATAACTAGTATGTTGGTATAACAAAAAATGTTGGTATAATAATTCTACATTTAATGCATAATAAATATACAGGGTGTTCCATTTAAAAAATTGAGAAAATAGCATTGATTTTCTTAAATTAAAAAATAAATTTGAACACTCTGTATAAGATTAAACCACAAAAACCAGGTTAGAGCATCCAACAGTCTTCTACAATAAGAATCATATCGAATATTGACATAAAATTTGTATTTATGGTGCTGATATGTGTTTTAAGTGGAGTCTGAAAATTCAATTATTTTTTTAAAATAATTTATTGCTACAAAAACTAACCATTTAAAAGCTGAAATATTTTAGGAATAAATAAAGATGCTTAAGAAGGTTCCTAGATGCCAAAATATACAGTATGTTACATTTAAAAAAGTTAATTTTGTTTGCCACAATTTTTGGGCCACCCTGTACATACCACATTATTTTCCTAAAATGCGCTTTTATTCTTAACTGATACCTGCACTTGAACGGAACTCCTAACTTTTTAGTTTAGGCTGTAGAGAAGCCCGACGTACTGTTGCAGGACCCTTATATATATATATATATATATAATATATATATATATATATATATATATATATATATATATATATATATATATATATATATATATATATATATATATATATATATATATATATATATATATATATATATATATATATATATATATATATATATATATATATATATATATATATATATATATATATATATATATATATATATATATATGTATATATATATATATATATATATATATATATATATATATATATATATATATATATATATATATAATATATATATATATATATATATATATATATATATATATATATATATATATATATATATATATATATATATATATATATATATATAAATAATAAAGTACATTTTTGAAACCGAACCAAGTTGTATTCCTATCTTTATAAACTAATTTTATAATAAGATATATTAATCGAAAACTATTCATATAAGTATAAATGTTCTAAATATTTAATATTTTATTACCATTATTAAAAAACTCTTTTTGGCTAAATACTTTTTTTTGTAAAAAATAAAAATAGTTCAGTATAAAAATAAAATCGCCAACAAATGTTGAAAAGCTGTTTAATTCAAAAATCATATTTCTATCAAAATTTAATAAATATACTTTTAGTAAACCTAATTTCGAAAGTTTTTGTCAAAAAAATCTTGTTTTAAAATTTGGTTTTAGATTTTTAAAATAATGACAAATTTACTGAATGTTTTTCATATTTAGGCACCCAAAAACCAAAATCAATTCAAAAATTGCTCTTACAAATTTGTTGTTTATTACCCCCTTTTATTTCCTTATAGTCAGTAGCCTAAAAATCACACTTTTTTTACCCTTTGGAATTAAATGCAATAAATATACAATATATAAGGCACTGATGCTACCAAAGATGGTTTGTTTCTAAAGTACTATTCATGACAAAAATATCTACCCAAGCACAAAAACCGAGGCGTCAAGCCGTCTGGGCTAGATCTCAAGGCTAAATTTGTTAAATGGTTTTCGAAGGCATCCAGTGGCTTTTTTTACTTTTTGGTTAAAATATAATAAGATGAGGAGAAACATCTGGGTTTTTATAGTTTTATGGCCCAAGATGGTCAAAAAAGTAATCACTCTGAACACCATCACCACAGGACCGTAGTGATCTCGAAATTGAGATCTGAGGATATTTAACAATATTATATTTAAAGTTAAAATTATTTAAAATTTGAATTAGAATAACAGGAATAAAATAAATAGGCAGTAAAAAAATAGTTAAAAATTAGTTAAAAATAAAGATCAAATACTAATGATCGCTTTTTAAAAAGATGTTGAAACATTATAGAAACATTTTACAATTTAAAGAAGAAACGCACAAAAAATTAAAAATATTGCTTACCTATTACAACGGTTTTTAGCTTTAAATAAAAATATTTAAGTTTGAAATAATTTTAACACTTTATATAAAAGAGCTTACCCTTTTAAAAATGTAACCAGTAAATGAATCCAATACTGAATTAATTTAAAGGTATGGTTTTTTTTTTGGTATGAGGAATATAGGTCTCAATGCCCAGTTGAATTGTTTCTGTAAGTTGTTTACAAATTTCGGAAGTGGAAAAGCAGGTAGGATACCAAAAGTAGGTGGCAAAGAATTCTCTCCACCCATTTCAGTCGGCCGAGTGGTAGGGGCAGGTGGTGCGTAGCGGCATGCATTCAGTTGCTTCAGAATGTGTAAAGTATGATACAATGATCAAGCCATGATCTAGGATTTTAAAAAATTTTAAAACCTAAGTTAATAATATACCGGAATTCGAATTGTTACCCACCTAATAACAAAACATTCCAGAATTAAAACGCCTTATTAAAACAATTTAATGTTTAACCAAATGTATCATTTACGTTACAGGTACAGCAATTTATTCTAAAAAATGTCACCTCAAAACACCATACAAGGTAACATTACGAAAATATTCAAATAACTTTTAATAACATTTATGCAACATTGTCATGAATCAGAAAGTTGCGAAAACACGTTTCATCCAACATTTTAGAAATGTCTGCGATGTAGGGCATCAAGAACATATTTTAACATTCTGACCCATTTAGGTAAAACTCTACAGCTATAATAGATACAAAAACCAAATTGTGGAGCTGGAGCCCATGCTTTTGGAAGAAACAGGGAATATTTCGTATCGTATCGTATCTTGACATGGTGAGTTCCCTCGCTGGGGTCCTGAGCACTGAGGCCTAAGCCCATTATGCTCTACCCAACCCTTAAACATCCACAGGTTTCGGAACCCTGTCCTGTCCCCTTATATATGCTTCCTTTTGCACCGATCTGGCGCTGTCGTTTTGTTTACTAGTGCCCCAATTTCCTCAATAGTGATGCGAGTCCTGTTAGTGGCAGGATACTTATGTCATTGAGGTCCAGCCATGCCGTTCCTAGATATTTTCCTCTGATGTGCCCTAGTGCTGGACGATCTCTAAGTATATTGTGGCGTCCTCTTTCCCTCTCCAGTATGCCTGTCACGTTTCTCATTTGCACCCTATTGAAGTCCTTTATGCTCATCAGTAGGTCCTTCCATAGGTCTTCCCCAAAAATAGCCTTTTGTCTTTTTCCAGTTCTCATCGAACCGTTT